>CAJUYI010001540.1:0-18976 GCA_910591695.1 Galerucella pusilla
TAAATGTTAAAATGAAATTTAATTTCCAAAAATTTTCATCTTTAGATATCATTTTTGCAAGTAAACTAAAATGATGACTAAATATTTTCCTGAAAATTTGAAAAATTAAATTAATAAGCTTCTTGTTCAATTTTTATATTTTTTATTTGTATTTTATTATAAAGGTAAAATAAATTAAGGAACAGTAATCAAGTTTTACATTTTTTTTTATTAACCCAATAGTATTAGCCTAATTATATAATAGTCTTATTCTGCACATGTAATAAATTACGATTAAGATAGTAATACTTTGGCCTATAGTGCATATTTTATGGTCACATGATTACCATACTAATACACGGCAGTTCGCGGCCCCAAAAAAATGGGCATAGAAAACAGAAAAATAGAATATAAATGCAAGCATAAACAAATTAGAAGCACTTTCTGTGGACGATGGATGGACCAGATTCGTCATATTCTTGTTTGGAGATCCACATCTGTTGGAAGGTGGAAAGTGATGCCAAGATGGAACCACCAATCCATACGGAGTATTTTCTTTCTGGGGGTGCGATGATCTTAATTTTCATTGTACTTGGAGCCAAGGCAGTGATTTCTTTTTGCATTCTATCGGCAATACCAGGGTACATTGTGGTACCTCCAGAGAGTACGGTATTGGCATATAAGTCTTTACGGATATCTACGTCGCACTTCATGATGGAATTGTAAGTGGTTTCATGAATACCACAGGCTTCCATACCCAAGAAGGATGGTTGGAATAGAGCTTCAGGGCAACGGAATCTTTCATTACCAATGGTGATTACTTGACCGTCGGGAAGTTCGTAACTCTTTTCTAGTGAGCTGGAGCTGGCTGCGGTGGCCATTTCTTGTTCAAAATCTAAAGCTACATAGCAAAGTTTTTCTTTGATGTCACGAACGATTTCTCTTTCGGCAGTTGTGGTGAATGAATATCCACGTTCAGTCAAGATTTTCATGAGGTAATCAGTCAAGTCTCTACCAGCCAAATCCAAACGGAGAATGGCGTGAGGAAGAGCATAACCTTCATAGATTGGGACTGTGTGGGAAACACCATCTCCAGAATCCAATACAATACCGGTGGTACGACCAGAAGCATACAATGAAAGCACAGCTTGGATAGCAACGTACATGGCTGGGGTATTGAAGGTTTCAAACATGATTTGTGTCATCTTTTCTCTGTTGGCTTTTGGGTTAAGAGGAGCTTCTGTCAAAAGGACGGGATGTTCTTCGGGAGCTACTCGAAGTTCATTGTAGAAAGTGTGATGCCAGATTTTCTCCATGTCATCCCAGTTTGTGACGATTCCGTGCTCGATGGGGTATTTCAAAGTGAGGATACCTCTTTTGCTTTGGGCTTCATCTCCTACATAAGAATCTTTTTGTCCCATGCCTACCATGACTCCCTGATGTCTGGGACGTCCAACAATTGAAGGGAATACAGCACGGGGTGCGTCATCCCCGGCAAAACCGGCTTTGCACATACCGGATCCATTGTCTACAACTAAAGCGGCAACTTCTTCTTCACACATGATGATTGGTTAGTACTGAAAAGAAAAAGCAATAATTAATAAGTGTGAAACGGGTATCCAACATTGTTTACAATTATAAAATCATTTGTAATATCTAGAGATTTCTCAAGATAGCTGGCCGATAAAAAATGGGTGTTGTCCTTGAAAATACAACCATAGTTTATATAACTTTGTGAAAAAAAGGAGCACCGGAAAAAAACAACGCTTAGCAGATTAGATTATACATTATAGGTATAAAATAAATGTAGTTTCAAAAAAATAAAAATGTATTAAAGAAATCGTGAAGAACGGAATTGTATTTTAGTTGTGAGACATGAATGAATCTACTATATTAACTGGAATAATCCGTTACCAAAAACCGGTATTTCCACGATGTTCAAGTCGAACTGTTACATATTAATAAGTTTTAGAATGAAAATTATTTCCAATTCAAGCTTTAAAAGTTAACGGCCCCGCCCGTTTTTTTTAAATTCATTGATACGTTTAAATGCAGTAGTAAAACTAAAAAAAAATTAATAGCACATTGATCACTAATATTAAAAATTTGCACAATTAACAAATTAATTTTTCAAATTAGATATAGGTATCCACTAGTAGCCACTAATAACTTAATCCAAAAGGCAGAAAGCACGTTGCACGACCACACCTAACATTGAATCGAAACTTTTAGAAACTCCACAGATTAAATAAATTTCAAGCACTTACTTTGGTTTCTAGTGAAAAATTATAAATTACTTAAAGAGCCCAACTAAATTAATTGTTGTAGCACTAAAATATCACAAGACTGGAATGTCTGAAATTTCCAAGCTTTCAACCATATATATGATTATTTACCCCTCCCTGGTAAAAATCGGTTGAGAGCGCAGTATCTGCGCTATGTTGAACCAATAGCGAGCAACATTACCATATAAGGCTTTGTATTGCATCGATTTTTCCCTTCCCCACCAGCATCTTCAATATATGACACACTTCTACATGTAATTTTAAATAAGAATCGATGACGTTTCGTAGAAATCCGAAAAGGATAAGAATACCGGCAATAGCTAATAATTAAATAAATCCGAATTTAACTGTATTTGGAAATAATTTTATATGCAATATGAATTCAGTTCATTCAAACAGATCATAAACATCAATCTTAGTATGCACGTGACGGTAGAAACATAGGTTATAAATACACTCGCCACTCGGCATTTAAATTTAAACACATCCAGCTATTTTTACTACAACCACTTGCTTCGGGATACAAAAATAGTTTCGATATATAACATTATCTAAATACGCGAACAGGTGCTACGCCTTAAAGGTACAAAATGTTCACAAAAAAATATAGGTATTTAAATAATTCTTATTGTCATTCTATTATTAATGGTTTAATGTACTCTTAGTGAAATAATTCATACTAAAATTGCTTAATAAAATGTAGTTTTTAAAAAAAACTTACCGTTTACAAAAGACACGTCACAAAACAACAGTGAGCACGTAAGGAATGGAATGAAATGAAGAGTTGCCGGTTTGCGATTTCTAGGAAGTGACACTTTGTTCTAACTAATGGGTAAAGCGGGAAGAAAATTCAAATTTTATTTTTATTCAGCTTGATTTCTTTCACTTATGGTTAGTGTCAAAAGTAACATTGACGTATAGTAATCATTTTTTAGACCTTAGAAAATTTGCATTTGTTTAAAAACATTAGAAGAAAATATTATTTGTTTGTTGGCCTCCCCTTCCAATAGTAGACATGGACTCGTCCACCCCACCAGCTTCATTCACGAACGTTACCATATATGGGCATAAAGCTGATAAACAGTTCTTATTGGTCACATTAACGGCGGTTTTGCCCTAACCTAACTTGAAGGTTCGAAAGCAAGACACGGTGCGCGGTGTGGATTGTCGTGACGTGACATGACCCACCACCGTCAACAGTTTTGATACCGGCCGGTGGTCGTTGATATTGGAAAAGGCATGTTTTTATTCATTCAAAACACATTCCTAATCCAAAACAATTTTTTAATAAGATGTTTCAACGAAATTTAAATTGCATGTGTGCCTATAAATATTTTTGTATATGGATTTACTAGATGGTTTCTTTTCAAATTTATTTGCTGGCCTCGTTAGTCGACCTTGAAAACTTATGTCACGTTACCATAGCTTTTAGATGCTGTCTGGAAGATAGTATTCATGGAATGCCACAGTTTACTTCAATGGTACATTTTATTTGTTATTGAATATACCTAAATGAGTCAGAGTATTATGTATTAGTAAGTACCTACCTACCTATAGGAATTATGAATCATTCGACATGGGCATTTGTTGTTTTAAGATTATTATTCCTATTTATTATAGAATAAAAAATTAAAATTGAAAATTATTTTTTCTTTCTAATAATGTTTTTAACTGTACATACCCATATTTAGCCTCTATTATAAAACAGCTGTTGAATGCTCGCAAGATAGGTAGGTACCTAGTTTTAGGTAAAATACCTATTTACAAGTACACTACATACTTACATTATGAATAACAATGTTAATTACTTAACAAACAAATACTGGAAAGTGGAGATATTTAGTAGGTAGAACAAATGTGATGAATTGAGTGAAAATAATAACATTTTTGTCTTTGTTTCGGAACTATAGGCCTCTAAAGATTCGAAATAAAAACACCTAATTTCTCAATTACACGGTGTGTCTGTAAGTATGGAATAAATTTGATATTTCTCAAACGAGAAACTTTTTAAATTTTAATGTTCTTCATTTTACATCAATATTTCATAATACAGGGTGATACACATTGATATGATAACACCATTGACAATTTTAGGTAGGTAGGTATTCTATTTTCTAAAATTTCAGATTTCAGAAATATTATACAAGTAGGTAGGTATGTGAATATACCTATTTGGCAAAACTGCATAAAAATGTGTCGTAATAGTGGTAAAGATTGACAGAAATACCTACCAACATTTTCAATAAAAATTTGGTAAAAAGGTTGTCTGAAATGTTACTAGGTATTTAAAAATACAAAAAAAAATTCAATTTTCCATTTTCACAAACGCTCTTGATACCATAGGTAATAGATATAAAATTTCGTCGTTATTAACGGTTTTTCATATCCATATCAGATATACCTATCTGGAGGTTAATCTTGTTGACGTTAACCTTATATTACAAGGTCAACGTCGTAAAAAAATAAAATAATTCCTTACATATGTTTTGTAAATACTTGAAATTAACCAAAGTCGTATCGATGACTGAAAAAAAACGCTCTCTGAATAATAAATGTATACAGGGTCGCCAAACGTCTCCATGTAGGTATTATACCTTTGTGAACCCTTTTAAGTCTCCTAGGTTTTAGGTAGGTATAGTAAAAAAAATAATATTAGTCAAAAAAAAATTCATAACTTTCTAAATAATATCGTAGGAATAGTTTTCTCAGCAAATGAATAATAATTGACATCATTAAGATTTTAATGCATTACCATGTTTGGGTATACATTAGCTTTTGTTTGGTCATTGTGATAAAAGGAATGCATTATCGCTGTATGATTCACATTCATTTAGATACCATAATGTTATTAGGTATTTTAAGTCAAAAATTGCTGACGAGATTTTGGATTTCGAATTTATTGAATACCTATATGTATATTAAATGGCATACATTACTCTATTTTTGCATCTTGAAATATTTAACAATCCATCTTTATGACACATTTTATTTTTCAGGAAACTTTTTAAATTTTATCAAAAAACATATTTGGAATTTTTTCTTGTTTTGTTAATTGTTGTTTATCAACTTGAAGTGGATAATAGTTTATCTACACTGTAAAAATTTTAACAGGCACAATTTGTTAAAGTACCTGTATCCTATATCTGACAGTTGTTAAATGAACAGTTTTAATAGGAGGTAAATTTTATCTTCAATATTCAATTTGACCTGTTTATTGAACTACAACTTTCGAGTCGAATATTTGTATATACCTACAAACATTTATTATGGTATTACCAATAAAGTCACGTGTGTTATACAGGGTGTCCCATAAATTAAAGGCGTGATAGATCGTTAAGAAATATTTAAAATACCTTTTCTCTAACCTTCTTAGTTTGTGAAATACAGGCTGTTTAAAGGCGTAGAAGAAATACACATTTTATTTCATATATCATAGGTTATTGTCTCTTCAAAACACATCGACAGTATTAATTAGGTATATCAAATAATTCTAATAAGCCAGTGGCATGGTACGAGGGGTTCGTAGACTTTTTTGTACCATATTTTTGAAACACCCTGTATTGAAAGCTAAAGACTTTTGTCTGCAATTCTTTATGGAATTTTCTTTATAAAAGGTACTCTTTGTTAAACTCGATAGAACACGAACAAGATTTTTTACTTTTTATTGCAGTAAGACTCTTTTTTATGTTCTAGTGTTTTTAAACAATAAATTTGTAGTCGTAAATATTCTTCTTCTTCCCTTAAATAGGTAATTAGGAATTATAAATCCATGAGAAACGTTTGTGTTTAAATTATTCGTAATTGATCTTCAAGTAGGTAGGTACTACAAATTTATGAAAAAACATCTTAAAAAAGTGTCTTAGTACAATAAAAAGTTAAAAATCTTGAAAATGGAGTGTTCTATCGAGTTCAACAAAGAGTACCTTTTATGTAGGAAATTTAATAAAGAATTGCATTCAAAAGTCTTTAGTTCTAAATTCAAGGTGTTTCAAAAATATGGTACTATAAAAGTTTACGAACCCCTCGTACCACGCCACTGGCTGATTAGAATTTGACATAATTAATACTGTTGATGTGTTTTGAAGAGACAATATCCTACAAAAATTTTTAAATTTGTACTTCCATCCCTCGCGAAGATATTAAATAAAATGTGTATTTCTTCTGCACCTTTTAACAGCCTGTATCTCACAAACTAAGAAAGTTAGAGAAAAGTTGCATTTGGGTATTTTAAATATTTTTTAACGATCTATCATGCTTTTAATTTACGGTACTTAATTACGGGACACCCTGTATATTGAAGGTCAATGGTCACAAAAATCAGTTTTTTGAGAATATCTCGTTTTCTATGCCTCCAATCGTATTTGCATTACCAATAAAAATGGTAGAGGATGAAATTCTCTACAAATTTTACTCAAGACTTTTTTTTATACGCCTAACTGTTTTTGAGATAGAGACCGCAGAATGTGGAGCGCTCAAACATCATCAGCTGAATTTTCTTCCAATTTAATCATATTTGCAAAAATGGAATTCTTTTTATCCTTATCCCGAAATTTTATTTCTTAACATTGACCTTTGATCTATTGATAATAATTTATTTATATTGTAGTTTAATATTTAAAAAATAACTATGACTCATTATAATAAATATTTATAAAATAGTTATTTCAATGATCTTTGTAGTTTTAAAACAAGTGATGGCAGTCATCATAAAAATCCTGTTCTTTCGTCGATAAGCACATGTATTTTAGGAAGATGACATGGTAACTCGATAAGATAATAATATCATTGTTATTCCTTCCGTTTCTTGTTATTTTTAAACATTACTTTTATTCTTTTATGGCACTACATTATATGTTTTTTAATCAGGTTTTTATATTCACATGTCTACAACATGACAAATATGTAGATGTATTTTGTTTATTGTTGTATATATATGACGTATATTAAATCTAGAAAAAAATAGAATGCAACTAAAATAAATTCACTGTATGTACTACTTACATAGTCCAGTCGTTAAGTCGGAAAAATCGGGTTAGAAATGCAAATTAACCGAGAAAGCCAAATTTTGGATATTAAGTGGGAGGGGGCTAGATTGTCGACCAAAATAGGTAACATTGTGGATTTTCCACCATCTTGAAAAAAGGGTTAAATTCAGTTTTTTCATCATAACTCGGTTCCCCGTTGAGATACGAAAATTTGTATGCAATACTTTTTTGTTGCTCTTTGTACGATTTACAATTAAGATTCCATACATTTTTCACATATCGATCATCGTTATCGAGATATCGATAAAAAAAACATAAATTTGGGAAGAGAAAATTGTTTTTCGTTATTTCCTCTTTTGTCGTGAGAGATATCGAAAAATGTCCAGTATGAAACTTGTAGAGCGTGCTCAGACCTACAAACTCGTTTTTCTATTTTCTATTTTCGAGAAAAATTACGACCTCTAGCAACAGGAGCAACAAAAAAGTATTGCAAAAAAAATGTTCGTATCTCAACTGGGAACAGAGTTATGATGAAAAAACTGAATTTAACCCTTTTCTTAAGATGGCGGAATGGTCGACAATTTGAACTTAAGCTTTTCTAGCCCCCTCCCACGTAATATCCAAAATTTGGCTTTCTCGGTTCATTTGCATTTCCAAATGTATATAATGACTGGACTAACAGTATTTGAAATCATAAGATTCACAACTGCATTTTGATTGTAAAATCCTATTTGATCCGGTTTTCACAGACCCACGATTCCTATATTAAATGTTTGCTTTTTCTAATAGTTTTTGCTAACATTTCAAGAGTAGCATTATTCAGTGCTCGTTGCCAGGATAAACAAGCGTTCTTTGCAGAGCATGTGGTCTCAATAGTTATTTTGATCGTGTATGAGATTTCTTGATTTTGATTTAGTGCTTTTTTTCGACTTGTTACCATTGCTTTGAGCTTCCTTGCTTTTATAACTAGTGTGCCAACGTACTATGTGGTCTCAGCCAAAACGTATCTTCTTTCTCATTGCAGTAAAATATTGTTGAACATTTTTGACAGGATATTTCATCCCGTTTATTATTATAACCACAACCAACTAGAAAGATCTAGGCTTTTTTATAACACACAATATCTACCAATACCAAATAATTATTTTTCCTTAGAACGATTGTCATTAGTGTCAACGTATTTGCTGGTGGACAATCCCAATATCACAAGTGGTTATCGGAATATGTTTTTTGGGTACGCCCTGTAGATTCACAGATAATAGGTGTGTTCCCACTTGCAATAGAACCATTTCTCCATGCCTCATTTAATCTCAACTGGTTGTAGTCACCCAGAAGAGTATTTGATTGTGTAAGCCCTACTAGATTTTTCCAATGGTCAGATCTTCTCTTTTTTACGGCTTTACCTATTTCTTCCAATATTACATTGGAGCTGATTCCGCCAAAGGGTTTAGGCCCCCAGAAAGGTATTTCGGTCCCCCTCTTTGCTAGTTTATCTGCTATTTCATTTTCTTTTATTTCAGTGTGTCTTGGTCTTGGAATCCACAGTATATTGTTCTCGCCTAGTTCATTGAGTTTGCTGGGAATTCCCACACCACTTTGGAACTGATTACACAAGAACTCAGTGCTTTAATGGCTGCTAGACTATTCGACATTATGATAATCCATTGCCTTCTAAGTATATTCTTTCCAAAATAGATAAAAAAGAGGTTAGGAAAAATTCTGTATTGTTATTAATTTAGAACATTTCCGTACACTTTTTGTTGATGAAAGTTTCATCTTTGCTCCATCTCTTTATACTTTTTCTGGTATTTATTACCTCACATTGAATTGGTTGTAAATAATAATCTTACATGAAAATTTAAATTGGCTTTTATTCAATTCAATTACAGGATCATTATTTTTAACTCCAAGAGCTCATCCATATCTCAAATGTGGTTTTATGAAATCCAAACCAATGGTTCAATAAATAAATAAATAAATCCTAATATTCTTAATTTGTATTCTTAATTATATGATCATCTTTCATATTAAATTTATATCTATAGTACTGGTTTAAATAATTTTAACATAATTTCATAAGATCTTTATATATTAAGTGTACCATTTCTTTCTATTGTAGCCTGATGATGGTAATAATGTACCGAAACTAGTAGCATCATAAGTGTCCTTTAGGGGACTATAATAAAATTTATTGTGGTTTGGACTTTGAGTTTTATTGAACCATTGGTTTTAATTATTTTTATCTATATCAGACTGAAATGCAATTAACGTTAAAACCAATAAACTTTTCCTAATTTCTACTTGTACATGGATATCTACTTTAGGGTTAGTCGGGGGATCATGCCCTACCCTAAGTCCACCATGAGTAGTTAAGGAATGATGATTCACATTTCCATCCAAATTGTATGAGTCAAACCCTCGAACTACTTACAATACGAATTCAAGCCGATGATTCATCATTATTTTGATAGTATATTAATTTACTAGGTACATAAATTCTCAGTTTTCTTTACACGCATAATATTAAATAATACTTAGTCGTATCTCAATGTGGGATTTCCTCAATTATTTCAATATAATATTGAAAGGCGTATACTCATGTTGAATGTATTTATGTACCTATAACGGAAATGTTTAATCATTTATTCAAATATTGTTGGTAGGTACTAAACATTTTCAGACAATCAAACAATATATTTTATTGACAAAATAAGAGATTAAAGATAGTTCATTCTGTAGCAAATTAAAATTCACTGTAACTTGTTATTTTTTCTTTAAACCTGATAATGTAACCTTCTTTATCTCTGGTTATAGGTAAACGTTGATACACATCCAAGCCAAGTTATTGTCCAAGATCCCAGAGCGAAAAGACATAACTTATTTTCAAATAGATGAAATGTTAGGTTCTCAGTAGCATCTCGGTTGCTTTGAATACCTGTGCGTCTGACAAAAGTTTTGGTCCATGGAAACTGTCTGACAATTATGATACTACTCTAGAATATTATTCTACAAAACATATATAAAAATCAGACATACAAATTTAAGTGAAGTAACTCTTATTTTTAGTTACCTTTCTCACCTGATACCTGCCCAGGTGCCCTTAGGATAATTCCACAAACACACAGGTATTCAAAGCACACGAGATGCTACCGATGCTACTGAGAACTTAACATTTCAGCTATTTGAAAATAAGTTATGTCTTATCTCTCTACGATATTACTATATTAGTTTTTCATTTTTTTAGGGATATTTTGCTTTTGAACATTGTAAAATCGATGTCACATCTTAAAGCCGCTCTACATTTATGCTACGCAAATGATGGCATGAAAAAGAATAATTGTTACCTAACCTAACACATGTTCTAAGTTGACGTTATCGCAATATGATTGCACTAGCTGAATGATATGGATAAATGTACAGGGTTTCTCATTATATTTTGACCCCCCACTTATTTTCATTAATTACAGGAATACAAAAAAAAGTTTCAAAAAAAAATTGTATTATTTTACCTGTACCGACTAAAAATGTAACAACAGACTGAATTTTGTATACAGGGAGTGGCCAATAAAATGCATCTTCAATATTTCAAATGGGACACTCTGTATTTTTTTATAGTTTTGAGTAGCCCTGCATTTCCTGATTACAAAAAATATATAACATATCACAGGGTGTTATGTCGGGACTATTTGGCGACCATTTAATGGTAGTCTTATTGCCGAACCAACCACGTTGAAATTGATTACTTAAATGTTCTTATCGACTACGACATTATGTGGCGGTGCTCTATCCTGCTTCCATATTATACTATTTAATTTTCCACATAAATTGAGAATAAATATCTACTTTTTCATCTGCAGTATAATTAATTTTAGTATAAGCAATGACAGCTGATAATAAATTATAATAATAATTGTTTCATTTTGAAATGTTAGTTACGTAGCTACGGTTACCCCTTTTGTATTACCATCCGTCAATAGAACAAAACTAATACTACAAAATGTTATATATTTGTAATCAGAAAATGCAGGGCTACTCAAAACTATAAAAAATACAGGGTGACCCATTTGAAATAGTGAAGATGCTTTTTATTTTACCTACAGGTAATATAATACAACTTTTATATGAAATTATTTTTGTATTCCCGTAATTAATGAAAATAAGTGGGGGTCAAAATATATTGAGAAACCCTGTAGGCATGGGAAGTGCAGGAGTTACCACCATTTCGTATGTCATTCTATAATATACTATAATAGTAATTTTATTTTGTTTTGTTGGCTGCATCATTAAAATATTTTAGAAAATAAAATCTTTAACTTGAATCTTATGAAGAAAGTTTTATATTCTTACGTATATTATATTGAATTGATGATTCATAGATTGTTCTGTAGTAAATCATAATAAAACTAGTTTATGTAATGGACACCAACTCAATTTTGTTATGAAATTGAAGTGTGAACAGTTCTATATAAAGTTTTTTTTGACTTTTGATTAATAACACAGCTTTTATAAATTGCAATTTACAAAGTGCAATACAACATCATCAATCAGTTAGTGGAGAATTTTATAATAAAGTCCATTTACCTATATAAATATTATTTAAATATATTCTTGTTTCAAATGTAGATAGTCATTTTGATGAACTATTAGCGTAATCTGGGCATTTCTCGTAGCATGGCCGAATAATCTTCGAGTATGAGTCGGGAAAATATCTGCCGATTTTTAAAATTAAAGATGTCCCTAGTCGACTGGTTCCAAGCTTAAAAAAGTGATCTAAAAAGAAATGAAAAATTCCAATCAATACAAACTATGAATTATTATACCTAATTCATATTTACATTTCCATGGGTAAAAATGTATCCATACTTTCAAATTAAGTAAAGACATTCTTTATATAACATTAATAAGTAACATTAATAAATCAGAGGAAACTAGAAAGGTGAAAATAGAAAGGATTAATATTTAGAATATTGAATTCATTCTTTGTAGATATCTAAGTAATTCAATCTCCAAATGAAAGTGTCTAAACCATGTCTAAAATACATATTTACATATTTTCGAATCCAAGCTTATTATTATTATACTTCAAGGTTAGTCATCTAAATAAATTAATACCACATTTTCCCAAAGAATGAAACGATATAGTAAATTTAAAAACGGATCTTAAATTTCACTTTAATTAATTTAACGAATATGAATCATAGATATGAGTGCGCATGAGTCGTCCAGATTGTGATTGCTCAACGAAAAGCCTATAGGGCAAGTTCACGAGAGCTTATTTTCCCGAATCGATTCCAACGTTGCCAAATTTAGTAGTAACATAAAACATAACAATATTGAAACAATATTGAAGTAAATATTTAAATATCAGAAAATAAGAAATAGAAAACTAAAAAAAACAAGAAAACCCAGGCCCAAACCCGGTTGATCAAAGTGTAACTATGTATAAAAATATCAGAAAATAAGAAATAAAAAACTAAAAAAAAGAACCCAAGTCCTAACCGGGTTTCGAACCTACGACCTCTGAACTGCAAGCTCAGCACCCTACCAACTTTGCCAATCTGCTCACATTCAGTCACATCGAATAGAAGGTTAACTGGTGCTTGGACGCATGCGCACCTCAACTACTAAATTTGGCTAGTAGTGGAAAAAATTGTATATACACCATGGTGGGAAAGAGATTTATTAGCCTCGTGGCTCGCACCTTATTTTGGTGCTCGCACAATAATAATAGCATATTACAATAGCAAATTACAAATCTTAAAACCGATATCCATTTAATTGATTATCCTCAGGGTGACTGTCATTAATGACAACTTGTTAGTTGGTGAGTCCTATTCTATGTAGTAATATACATATATCCTCTATTTTCTGTTAAGTGTAGTATTATAAACTTAAGGAAGATAATATGACATAAGCAAACAATAGTATATTAAAGTATAAGTGGATAAGGTCTTTAAAGACCAGTTATCCACGAATACTTTACGCTACTTTTTTTTATTGGTGCACTTTGAAATTATAAATAATGGTCTATAACTACTACAACAACAAGAAATGGAAATCATAGATGGAAATAAGAACTAAATGTCAAATGGTTGAATTCTTGATGTATAGGATGTATACCTTGCGTTGTCATGGAAATGAGAAAAACATAAACTTATTTGTATTTTGATGGAAGTTCAACCTTATTGAGTTCTGTGAATGTCAGTGGTATTAGTTTAAATACCATTTCATAAGATTTGAAAAATCGAAATATTAATATTTCAAGCAATACCAAGGGCATTTTCCATTTTAATTTATAAATTTGACATAGTTAAATATTGTTCGAATGAAAATTTTTACGTTACAAACTACTCCTGTCAGATCAATGATGAAAAAATTGTCATTTAGACATGATTTAGACCATATATTTAGACTTCGTTTCTCGAGTTGTTGATGTTGCCACGGTAACTTTAAAACACGCCCGTGTTTTAAAGTTTGATTTAAACACGCTGAGACGTACTTTAAATAGGTAAAATGGTTCACCGATAAAAAAAATTATTAAAGTTGAATGAAAGTTTTTAATAACAATTAGCAAAACGCAATTATTTCAAAAACTACTCTATTTCGTGAATTTTTTTACATAGAATGATCATGGTTAATAAACGTTAAAATATAATAAAACAAACAAGTAAATCACATTTTAAATCTCTTGGAGAAATGGCGGTGTTACAAGAACGAAACTAATGTGCCAACATTATTAATTAAGATTTTAATTGTAATATTCACCCATTCAGTTAATATGTACTACTTTTTCTTTTTTTTATAATTTTCAACTAAATTTAACCGTTCACAATGTACCTATACGAGAAAAGGAAATCAGCGAAAGACAACGAAAACTTTATAGCGTGAAATTGTTCGATATCCAATAATTAAAATATTGTAAGTAATATCCTGTAATTTAGGAAGTCTGATAATAAGTAGAGTAACTGAAAGTTTTCCCATGCAAAGTACTGTAGAAAAATGAAAGTATATTTTCTGGATCGTGGAGAATTTTTTTGTAAAGTATAAATCTTTTTTAGTTGTACTGTTTTACCTATAATACCGGGTGTTCCAAGTTATCGAATACAGGCAATATCTCGCTTATTTGACAAGATAATTAAAATAAATAAAAAAATCTGCGTGAATTGCATTACTAACCTTCCTAATTACTTATAAAAAATGTTTTACATTTGACAGCCCTGTGGGTGCCATTTGAAAATGAAAAGAGGACTGTCAAATGAGCAACATTTTTTATAAGCTATTAGGAAGGTACTTCAACGCCATTCAATGCAGTTTTTTTGTTTATTAATTATCTTATCAAATAAGCGATATAATGCCTGTATATGATAACTTGGGACACCCGGTATATCATATTCTTGGCATATCAAAACTTTAACATTTTTAATACAACAGCGTAGGAAGGGTTTAGGTTATCCTTATTAATTTTTGTTAGAAAGAGGACGTAATTTGCGTTATTATGGGGTGTAGAAACTGCTAGCGCCGGCCCTGCATGGGCAATACGTTCTTTCCGTACCCTCTGGTAGTGTTTAAACTACGTTGATTTTACGTCAACATCTACCTGTATTGAAAAATAAAATATTTTACCAATTTTAAGTTAGGCAAGCAAAATAAAAAATCCCAACAAACAGCTATTCTACCACTGGATTTCAAAACAGTCTTTATAAATAAAATATGACCTTGAACGGTTGATCGTGCATATACATGCAGATGTTTTATTAAGCCTCCTCTATACATTCGGCCATGATGGGCGGTGATCGGGAACAATCGCCAAGTTATCCGTTTTAGGAGGACACGAAACCAAATTCGTAGTATGTGTAGAGGGACTCAGTCGTTAACTCGTTTATACCAAAGTTTGTAGAGAAAGGTGAATTTATTGAGCGATGACTGGAGCTTGGGCAAACGAGGAAACCTTTAGATTCATTGAATTATATCAAAATGAACCTGTAATTTGGAATCCAAGGAGTGAAGATCACAAGGACAAAAATAAAGTAAGTATTTTTATTTATTATATATTATCAATGTATGCGGGTATCATGGAAAATAAGGATTATATACTCAAACCAAAGTCAAACAATCTGATACTGCTTGTCAATTATCAACACAGATTAATCTGTTTTAGGTGCATGATGCGTGGAATCGTATTTCCGATGCAGTAGGAGTTTCTGTGACAGATATAAAAAGGAAGAAAGAATCACTATTGGCTGCTTTTCGACTTAACCACAAGAAGGTGATTGCATCCCGCATGTCTGGTGCCGGTGAAAATGAAATTTTCAAACCAATATGGGTTTATTATGATGCTATAGCGGCCTTTATGGCGGATGTATACGATTGCAAATCTATTCCAACTACGGAGGACAATGTAAGTTAAATAAAATCAAGTAAACTCAGTTCGGAATTCTGGATCCGTTGGAGATATTCGATACCGAATACAAAATACACAACACCAACACTGATACTTTACACTTTTACACTAATTGACGCTTGTTTCAATAACTTGGTTATCAAAAACAAACTATTACCAGGTTTAGGAATAAGGACTACTCTACTTTCCTCACTTTCTGGAAAATGTACATCTCCCATTTCTTGTTCCCAGTAAGTAAATTGTCCTTTAGGAAAGTATCCTTTGCAGTCTAGCACATTCGGAGCTCCGAGCTCTTTAGAGTGTTTCCTGAATGAGCCTTGTTTGTTGTGACGACAAATGTGTGACAAATGTGATGACATACGTATCGTGATATTAAACCATATTCAACTAAAATAGCTTGATTATGTTGTACCTCTTTTAATTATTCGAATAGGCGATAGAAGTTACGACGGATCTAAAAATGTCCAACGGTTAAGGTGCATTTTCATGGTGACTCACTGGCTTCAAGCGTCAAAAGTGGTTACGTGATTCAATTTCAACTAATGCGCCATCTTAAATTAGTGCAGCGTCAAATATAAGAGCGTCAAACACTATTGAGCTATATGGATATAGGAAAAGGAGGCCAGGAATGAGGCAGTAATCCTGAAGGATATTGGAGAAGTCAATCAGGAGGGAATAGAAAGGATTAAGAAAGGTTTGAGGGAGATGGAAGGAAAGTGGGTGGATAGACTTAGAGTCTCAAGGAACAGGGAGGTGGTTATAGAGGCAAAGAAAGTGGTTGAGGTGTGGGGAATTCTGAGGGAGGTGGAAAGGGTAACAGGAGCTAGGGTGGTGGAAGCGGGAAGGGGAACAAAAACCATTAAGATGGTAGGGATAAACCCGTAGATTGAAGATGAAGTGGTGAGGAAGAAAATAAAGGAATTGATTGGGGAGGGACAAGGGTGATGAAAGTGGTGAGGGAGAGGAACGGGATGAAAATGGCGGTGGTAAGGGTGGAATGGGAGAAAGCGGAAGCTTTACTAAGAAAACGGGAGTTTACGTTGGATTGGAATAGGGTAAATATTGTAGAGGGAGGAGAAGAGGGCAGATGCTTTGGATGTGGAGTGAAGGTCCACCAGGTAGCGGGGTGTAAGGCCAAAAGAGTGGTGAATATAAGGGAATGTTGGCTATGTAAGAGCGTGGAGCCAGATGCCATGCCAGAGCCATGGCCAGAGACTGTCGGCAGGCCTTCCTTTGTGGGGTATGTGGGGACACAAGTCAGGGGAGACAGAATGTAGAAGGGGAAGGAAGGGAGTGGATGAAGACGGAGAGGGAAAATATGGGAGGTACCCTCTCGACCCCTCAGAGGGAACGAGTCTGGGCAAATAGGAGGAAGGAGAAAGCAGACCGCGGGAAGAAAAAAACTAGAGGATGGATGGAGGGTGTTAAAGATTAATCTAGTGGAGAGCATGATTAGGAAAAGAAAGCATGTGAGAGGTAGGAGTGATAGAAGGGAGTAGATGACGGAGAGTGTGTGAGGGACCGCCGCCCGCCTTGAAGTATGCTAGGGTAGTGGTTCCGAGGCGGGAGTAACGGCGAGCTTGAGGTGGGTTTGGTTGGTAGGCATTCCCTTGGGGATGAGTCGAACACTGTCTGGGTTAGGTCCCATCTCAGCCCGAAAAAAAAATATGGATATAGGACCTTAACATGGGATCACCGTTCGCTCGAAGAGAGAGAATATTACTTTGACGCTGCATTAATTTAAGATGACGCTCCGGTTAAAATTGAAGCAAGTGACCTTATTTGACGCTTGAAGCCTGCGTCGAGCGTTGCCATGAAAATGGAGCTTTAGTTTCCAGCCGAACCGAGACAGTGGGGAAAATGGAGTCTTTCAATCTTCAGCAGCCATTCAATCATAGTAGCAGGAAGCTGAAAAAGAATATTGCAGTTAAAGATTAATCCTAATTTTTTTAGGTATCAGCTTCACAAGAACAATTAGATTTCGACGAAGTGGAGTCTGTACAACAGGTGCAAGACATGTCAGAATCGAGTGACAATCAAGATCAAGAAGGAAATGCTTCTCAGAGATTTACAATTGAAAAAGTTCGTAGTATTCAACAGCCAGAGTTGACACAAACGAAAGAGGACGTGCAAAATGTATTGTATACGCTCAATAACGTTCCAAATCGTCAACAGACAAGTGAATGTGAAGATGAATGTGATTTGTATGGTAGGCTTCTTGCTAAAAAACTTAGAAAATTTAGCGATATCGACAGACAACAACTTATGTATGACATTGACGGTTTATTGTTAATGAAAACGCGTAGCTTAAGTAAGGATAATCGTGATCCTTCACCATCTCTTATAATTGAGTGGCCAAACAAAAGATCTCCTTTTTATTCCGATGATGATGTATGAGATGCGTTAGAGTGTAATATCAAATAAATTAAATAATAAATCTAATTTCTAGTTTGCAGTTTTTTCTTTATTCCCTAATACTGTGTGCTCATCTGTTCAATCGTAACAAGTAGAAGTGGTGAAAAAAAAAAAGAATTTTTGACTACCCTTTTTTTGAAAATCTAGAAAATGTAATAGGGGGACCACAGAGCAATAAAACTGACTCTTTCCAAACTGTTTAATCGGTTTCTTCATAAATATCACAAAAATCGATTACGTCTTTACCATTTTGGCGCGGAACATAATGACAACAATGACGGATGACAAGTCATACATGTGACAAGTAACTGTCGTTATTAAGGTGTGTCTGACGCGGCAAATTCAAAAAAAGACTTTACAAAAGCTAAGCGTAGAAAAACAAAATTTTTGCTATTAATAAAATATAGGGTTCTAGTTTAAAAAAATTACATCTTGGCACCATCTGGTCATATTTTAGTAAAGCGTGTTATCAAATGACGTCAAAGATAATAGTTTAATCCTTTTATAACGTCTTGCAAAGTTTTTGTAATTTACTTTTCAAAAAACAGAGACCGCTCACTTAGAAGCAACAGCTACTTCTCGATCTATATGCCACGAAGGACATTGAATTACACTTTGTAATCGGAAGGGATAACATCACTTATGGCTGTTTGCACCAATAGAAACATATAAGCTCAGAATATCTATGGCGAGTTTAAAATTTAAGGGTCGCTTAGTTCAAGTTCAGTTGCACCAATTTTTTTGCTCAGCTTCTTAGCTAAGTGTCAACCTCGCTATTTAAGTTGAGTTCTATTTATTTCTCTATGGTTTTCTAGTGACTTTTCGTTTTTGTGGTTAGAAATAACATATTAGAAGCTGTTAAAAGTCAATTCTTTGAAAGTCAATACCCAATTTCACCAACCATTTCCTAA
>CAJUYI010001540.1:26576-51578 GCA_910591695.1 Galerucella pusilla
AATATGTTAAAGACAATCTCCTGGGTATGCAAAATGATGTTGCACAAGTTTTTGTTGATCTACCCTGAATTCTCAAAATATTTGAAATTGTCCATTATTGACCTAGGCTAATAATAGGAAAAATTGTTAACCACCAATAGAAAAATTAAACTTTTCAGTTGGCAAGAAGAAGCAATAATTGTCAACTTCACAGCTAGTAGTGGAAAATAGTTATTATGTACCAAGGGTATAAATAGATGTTTATGCCCTGAGGGCGACGTCTTACGAAGCCGAGGGCCTCTGGCCCGATGGTTTGTAAGTCGCCCGAGGGTATACACATCTGCTTATGCCTGCGGTACATACAAACTTTTATGTCATCCTAGTTCGTTATTGCAATCCAATCTCAATACAAATAAGTGTTTTCAAAAATCCGGTTTGAATTAATAGGTGAATGTTTACAAACGCAAATGTCATAATATCACAATAAATTTTATATGTGTCAAAGTTAGAAAACAAAATGAACGAAGATTTTGGAATTCCTGACGAAATTATTGAAAAAGCAAAGAAAGCAACTGTAAATATGTTGCCAAAAAAGTCTAAAGAAGCTCACGACATGGTTATTAAATAAGTTGAAAAAAAATTATCTCTTTCCGCCCGCTCGGGCATAAAGTACGACATTAGATAGTTGGTAACTAAGCAATAAAAACACAATAATGAACTAGTATGACATAATAGTATATTATTAAACGAGCAATTTATGATAGCCATAATTCACGATGGGTGACGTTTGCGTCACGAGCCGCAGGCGATGGGCGCAAGTCACCCAAGTGAATTATGGCCATAAATTGCGAGTAGAATACTATACTTTGTCCACGACACTTAATTTATTTATTAATAAATAAAAGTCAGTAGCGATTTGGCATATTACTAACCTCAAAATGTTGTGGCAGCTACTTTAAATAATTTGACATATATAGAGATGGGCGATACTCTAGAAAGTATCAATACAACGTACCGTTATAAATATATTGTTTTAAAATACTTAATATTAGAAAATATCGTTATGAAAAGTATCAATACTAAAAATTACAATATTTTATAGATACGATATATGTCAGAAACAAATTTCCTGAACAAAATACACAGATTCAATAGTTTATTTCATATTGTACCCCCATCTCTCTCTAGTCGTGAATTATGAACCATAATACACTACAGTGTATTTTGAACCATAATTCACGACAGTTGATATATGGGTACCATATACCTTTAGTTAGGAGGTAAAATATTGACTTATTATTAGGTGGTCGTGGACAAAATATATTATTTTCATAGTAACCAAAAAAAATTAAATTAAAAAATTTCAGATAATTATTTCCATTACAAACATCCGCCACTGGTATTAGTAAATGCATCAGAGCTTCTTGGTCAATAACAACACCTTATATTACTGAATGCCACGTTCAATTTGGAGTAACTGACACTGCCATCAGTGAAAGAGTAGTGGTAATCAGTTAAAATGCATCGCCAAATATGGAAACAGTTTTTGGTATGGCCATGACCCTGATAAGAGAACTTTATAGTCCAATGATTCACATTCACACGCATTTTTAGTTATTTCAAGTTCAATTTTGTTTACAGGATTTTAGGTTCCACTCTATCGGGCTCGTAAATTTTTGATTAGCTCGAAAATTGGAACACGCATTTAATTAATTAAATTGTGTAAGTTGGGAACGGTAATTTAATGGAAGAGGAATGGTTTATTTATTCAACTTTTTTGTTTACGTAGGTAAAGTATGTTCATACCTTTAGTGAAGTAACTAAAAAGGTTGCTATACCAATAAAATGTGTGAGGGAATTTTAAGAATGGAATGGACCGAGTTTGACTTCCCAGTCCCACTAAACTAGCTATATTGTTAGTTTGTGCCAGATATAAATACATTTAAATTTTGTGTGAATTGAAGATTTAGGAGGTGAGTGGGTGATTCTATCTCACAGAGTAATTCAGTTTTGCCTGTTATTTGATTTTAAAAGTTATTAGATTACTTATAATGAAGTAAAAAAGACCGTGAATTGACTTTTTTTGCTAGAAGGTTCCGATCAGGTTGATAAAGAGAATTTGGGCATCAGAAATCGAATGAGCATATTCGGGGAGACGAAATCGCCCGGGAAATAGTGAAAATCGCCGAAAAACTGTTCGGAATTAATGTTTGTTGCCAAATGTATCCTCGCCCGTGGAAACTCATCCAGTATTTGAGAGTTTTCCCACTGTTTACGAAGCAGCTTGAAAAATGCCCAGGACAATACAGATAGTGTCTACAAGGTTTTTCATATTATTCATGATTATTAAATTATTATTTTTCTTCATGTATCACTTTTTCCATTTAGTTTCAAAAGAAACTTGTTATGCCTAATAAAATTAATAAAAGTTTTCAAACATCATTTAGGTCAGGGGCGTACCAACACAATTCTATTAAGGAATTGGCCGAGAGACGACCTCGTAAATAAATAAGGTTATTTAATGAAATCTGAATAACTGTATTTATGTAGGTAGGTACTATTAGGAGATTCTAATTTAAACATTTTGGAAAAGTCGTTTAGATTACCCACCAACTTTATTCTTTCACAATATTGTTGAATGAGAGTACCTACTGTTTAACACGGCAAATAATTTTGTTTCAGATATTTCAGTAATTCATATTCATACTCTATTTTGATAACACATGATATATGTAAGTGTCGGGTTGGGCTTTAAAACAAAGTGCACAGTAAACAAGTAAATAACAATAATTAGATTATATTATTTAAAAAAATGGTGAGCAACAAAGAACTTATGTAAGGTTAGGTGTTGATTAAGGCATGAAATTTAAGAACTGAAGAAGAGGTGCTACCTTCTGATACTTAATTTGTAAATGTTTATCATGTTTCTTATGCTCTGTGGTCTCTTTAAGTCTAACATGGAAACTAGATACAGTCTTCATGGCATAAGCATTTTTTGTGAAAATACAGGTACCGCGAAGATTTTCTTTTGCTTGTAAAAACATATTATATGCATTACATTACTAATAAAGCGAAACTAGAAGCTGTTCAGCACAATTTATTAAAATATATTGCCTGCGTGTTTACCATCTTTATGATATTTTTGAGCTATTCCTGAACATCTCTACCCTAGAGATTCGCTTTTCAATATACTAAATGGAATATGTAATAGCATTGTCTAGGTAATAGTAATCCATCATCAAGCTCTGGTGCAGGTGAATATGGGCGCAGACCTAGGATAGAAATTTCAACCTCTCTAGGATCCTATGCAACCTTATTTCAAGCAGAAATTTACGCCATTCTTTCATGTTTGGAGAGATTGGAGCAAGCCAATCTCATACATAGCAATAAAAATTTTCTCGGACAGCCAAGCTGCTTTGAAAGCACTTAGTGTAACTTTGAAATTGGTTTTAGGCAGACTCTTATGCTAGGGAGGGTGCACGTGTTTCTATCGGACAAGCACCTACTATTGGCATCGCAATAAGTTTTGCCAAACAAACAGTAAATACCTGCAAAGCAAGAAGAGCTTTAGACTTCTGGCATCATTTACCAGGATTGGTTCATTCAAAGGATTTTATACATCCTTAGAAGAATGTCTCTAAACAAATGTAATAGTATAGCAGGCATGACCTACGTTGTCAACAGGCCTTTTAACAGGCTACTGTCATGTGAATAATCACGTGTCCATGTTAAAACTTGGACTGTCGGAAGATCCGACTTGCCGTCTTTGTCTGGAAGATGATGAAACAACAGAGCATATTATTTGTGCCTGCCCCGCCGCGGCTCGAATCAGGTAGGTATTTGATGTTTGGCAGGGTCTCTCCATCGCCCTTGGACCTGAAATATCATTCACCAAATAAACTAATCGGCTTTGTTAAGAAGCTGAATTTGTTTGGTGAAATCTGAATACGTGTGAGCCACAACAGTCTCTTGCGAGTCGCAATAGAGGGGCTTATAGACCCACTCACCACACACCTAACCTAGTAATCAGAGATTTCCTCCAAAATAAATTTTGTTGTTCCTTCTTTCATGTTTCATTTCATATGCAATGAATAATTTTCTTCCTAGGACATTTAGATTTGATAACTCTGTTAAGGACATGCCAACTTTCAAGTTTGAAAAACATCTAGGTACTGGAGCTTAAACATAGGTTTATTAACTGCTGTTTGCACCGATTGAAGTTATCTTTTGGCTTCAGTAACTTAACTTAACCATTGATTAAAAGTGAAGTGTTTTGCGCCATTTGTGGCATATTTGTGGTTAAGGTACTAGTTAGTAAATTATGTGTGTAAGTTGGTGTAAGTTGATAACTCGACATTTAGGAATAATTTGGAAAATACCGATTTTGTTGGTAATAGTGGTGTCAAATATGACAATTATTAGATATTTATATTTGTAAAATTACCCGAACAAAAGGTTGGAGTTTTCAAAATGAGCGGAAAGAGAAAAAGATCAACAAATTTCTCTCAAAATGAAAAAATAATGTGTTTGAATTTAATAAAAAAGTACAAGCACATAATTCTAGGTAGATAAGTAAACAGGAGCGTTAAACTGGAAGGATAATGAACAGGCCTGGACAAAAATTGAGAAGAAGTTCAATGGTCAATCAGATAGCTACAGATCTGTAGATGCTTCAAAACGATTCTTCACAAATAAAAAGAAAGAAATCTTTTTCTAAAAGTTGTGGCATCCATCCCTTAAAAGTGATTTTCACTATGACATCTTCTTCTTGGAATCCCAAAGTTTTGTATTTCCAAGATTTCCAAGTCATCTTCATCTTCTTCAAAATCCATTAAATCCATATTTTATTGAAATAGGAGCTTATCGCGCATATTTGCCAAGCACTTCAGTTGATTGTCTTACAGCCATTTGCACCGGTCTTAGTAAAGTTGTGGTTAAGTTTTAATTACCAATTGAATTTAAATGTTCCTTGCACCATGACATTTATTCTTAAGTTAACGCTATAATTTTCGATGATAAAAATGACAGAATATCAAAGTTTCAGAAATCACGATTAACCCGGTGAAATTCCTTTAATATTATTTAATATATTAATTATTCTCTCCTCAACACTTTTCCAAAAATTCAGTTTCCTACTATGATTAGTTTCATAGTTATTAATTATTGACGAGTTGAAGGTACTTCGTTCACGCGTACACAATTCATAATTCTACTAGTGGCCAAGATATTTCACAAATAGTGAAACGTGAGAATGTGGAGATCAAAATAAATGTAGAAGAGGGTGAATATTAGAGATAACAATCACATGAGATTAAGGGTCATCTACCAAATTCGACCTTGCACAATTATGCTTTGTATATTTTGTTGTTTCCCTACGTCCTCACGTTTAAGTTCACATAACTAAAATTTTATTAGAAATATGAAAGCTCCGCAACATGTAGGTAGCAACCGAATTTCAATAAGGAATTGTACGGTCATAAGTAATTTGAGGATTCTGAGATTTTTATATAGTATTCATAAAGCTTCAAATTATACCCCTTATAAATTAGTTTTTCCATTCAATCCATATTTAATTCTTTACAAGGGCTTAAACTTTGCTTAATATGTGTATTTTTCATATTTTTTTCAACAAAATTTGGTTAGCATTTCAAAGTTTTTATTCAATGAGAACTCTAAGTTCAACATTAATCTACATGATATATTTTTTTCTTAATTTTCAATACATCTATTACTTCAAAATTATTTGCCAAAAATACTTCGAAATTCGCTGCCGATAGATTCCCCTTAATGAATTTAATAATATAAGCTACAGCTAATTAAGTGAGTAAGTAAGTACTTCAATGATTAGTTTTCAACTATAATAGGACCATGATCGATAT
Organism: Galerucella pusilla; assembly: GCA_910591695.1. Lineage (NCBI taxonomy): Eukaryota > Metazoa > Arthropoda > Insecta > Coleoptera > Chrysomelidae > Galerucella > Galerucella pusilla. The sequence continues at coordinate 32,435 of CAJUYI010001540.1, forward strand.
TTTCAGGTGCTTATCTGTTTGCAGCATCAATGATACAGTTCAAAAGTACTGTAGATGGATATCAATGATTTTCCAGATATCTTGCATATCCAAGGAACCACAAAACACTCGCGACATGTGCACAAGTATGTTCTGGCCCCTGACTTGCAAGTACAATAATATCCAGTTATTGGATTTATCATATCCAATTATCAGCTGCATATATTCAGGATAAGCTTCAAAGAGAAGAAACAAGTATACTAGAAGTGGACGAATTCATTGCTGAGCCTAATCTTGTACGATTACGGATTTTCTCAAGATTCAGGAATGCTACCAAATAGGAAACTGAATTTTTGGAAAAGTGTTGAGGAGAGAATGATGAATTTATTAAATAATAATAAAGGAATTTCACCGCGTTAATCGTGAATTACAGGGTGATTTCTGAAACTTTGATATTCTGTCATTTTTATCATCGAAAATTTCCATGATCACCCTGTATATCCCAACGAGATCATGTTTATACGGTATCAGCTATCTTCGGAGGATGATAATTCACCTGAATATACAGGATGTGTACGAATGAACCGGCCATATATTTCACCAATTTTTCAAATCACCCTGTACGAAATGTATGAATTATGATTAATGATGGAATGAAAATAGTATATTGCATGCCAAAATAATTTTATCAATATTTCATTATTACATCGAATTTTGAGACATTACTAAAATGTTTTTATTTCTCACTCTGTACCTAATGATATAATCTGCACCATCTGAATGATATTCTTTACTAAAACTGATTTTTAGCTTGAACGTCCTGTATCTCAATATCTATCCATCAACGAACTTTGCGATTCTGCACGTTCAATCAGTACATGGAATACTACAATATACTAAAAATTCAGACAATTTCACCGAGAACCATTTTACCTATAAAAAGTGCGGGGTCCTTTGTTGATCTTTGTCTCTTTCCGCTCATATTGGAAACTCCAACAGTTTGTTTGGGTAATTTCGAAAATATAAATATCCAAAAGTTGTCATATTTGACACCACTATTACCAACAAAATTGCTATTTTCCAAATTATTCCTAAGTATATTATTAGGTACTTATCTTCAGTAATACAATCTCATACGTGTTTAAACACGGTCTCGCTGATTCGAGTTTAGATTTTAGGTAGTGGTTTTAAAAAGAGTGGGAGTATAAATGCGTAACTCAGTTATTAGATTGATGCAAACACGTGCTTTCGATTAAACCAAAAATGCAGATTTGCTGACGATATGCAATTAACAAATAATGTAAATTTCACCGAATAACTTTGTTACTTATTATTCTACGAAATAACATAATGTTATATATTATACATGTGAAAATCAATTAGTGCTGCTATTTAAGACGTTGAACACACACAATTTGATAATTTATTTCCAGACGAATCTAATTGGTTCCGTTAATTACGGAAGTAACTGTAATGAAAAGATCGCGAAAATAGTCATAAATCTCAGGATTATACTCGTCACGGTCAACAGTATTGAACGTAATATAGAAAACGATAAAGATTTTGAGAAAACTTAATTGGTCAAGTGAATATCTAGACTACTTGTGTTTTTTTCAACCATACGAAAAAGAAGCTCAGCCAGTCAATGACTTTGGGGGAGTTCCTGAACAGTAAATGGAAATATTTGCTGTTGCTTCCCGTATTTAGAATCTTCTTCTCCTTCTTTTCTAGATCCTTCTGCCCTTTCAGGCGTCCCATGTGGATTCCATGTCCTGTACCCATTTCTTCCATGTCTTTCTGTCTTTTGCAAGGTTTTTCATTTCTGCTATGGTCTTTCCTCTTTCTAAGCCCATCTCTTGTATTGCCTTCTAGGCCTACCTCTTTGTTTTTTGACCGGTTTCCCAATCTTCATTATTTTCCAAGTTAACCTATTTGGTTCCATTCTCACCATATGACCATACCAGCTGTTGTCTCTTTTTTATTTTACCAGTTATCAGTTCCTGTTTAGTTGTCTCTCTAATGACGTCATTTCTAATAATCCTACCCCATTTAGTTTTCCCTGAAATTCTTCTTTTTTCGCACAGTCCAATTTTCACTTGCATATAATATTGTAGGAACTGTTATCATATTATGAATTTTCATTTTCATTTCCAAGTCTATATCTTTATGTCCAAGAATTGTTTTGTTTAGAGAGTAGTATATTTTTGTTGATTTATTTGCTCTGTTTGTTATTTCTGCATCTATTTTTCCATCTTCTGTTACTATAATTCCCAAATATTCAAATGTTGTTACTCTATCTAGCCAAGGATATAAGGGGGGGTTTTGGGGGTTCAAACCCTTCCCATAGAAAATACAATAAAGGTACAATAATTTTTATTAGCATACTGCCTACTGCCGCAATATGAGTATTCATCGGGATGTGGCAAAATAGAAATAGATTCCTCAACAATTGTTAATAATTTAGCTGGAGAGGTTAAATTTACATTTGCGAGATTTATTTTCTGTTTCAATAAAAGCTTCAATTTTCAATCATCTATCACTTTTTAAAATAGGTGCTCCCAAATTAAAATACAGGTAACATCTCGGCTGGTATGGGAATGCGGCGAAGAACTTAGAGACCGGCGACTCGAAACAGTGTAACACTGGAGTGGGTCCTAGGTCACAAAAGAATCGCTGGCAATGAAAAAGCTGACGAACTTGCAAGAGCAGGATCGTCAACACTGATGAACGGACCCGAACCATCTCTGGGCATCCCCAGATGCTCCACTAGGTCATGATTAAAAGGGTGGGTAAAAGAACAATCCATCCATCCATCCAGGCAAACACATGGGAAGAAATTTATAGAAGAACTTTCAGAAAAAGTAGTGAATGAGCAGGAACAAACTACGCACCATAACGGGGCTTCTTACGGGAGACTTTCCCACAAAGGAGCACCTGAACAAAATAGGGCTGTATAACGGAGACCTCACATGCAGGAGATGCAAAAAGGACACTGAAACAGCTCTGCACATATTTTGCAACTGTGATACGCTGGACCACCAGAGGCAGAAACTAAATGGAAAACCCCAAATGACTCCAGAAGACTTCTACAACCAACCAGTAAAGAACCTGTATGAGCTAATAGAGGGAACGGATTGGCTGAATAGGCTGTAGTCAGAATGTTAGGAGAATCCACAAAAGAGGCTGAGGTGGTGCCGGCGAAGGGACGGCTTATTTAAAAAATATATATACATGGTTATAACCATTTCAGCAGAAGGGGCAAAACGAAAAACGATGTTTAAAAATACTTTTAGATGTAGCCAAGTCAAACAAATAATTAAAAAAAAACTTGTCATTATTTCTTGAACTTGAAAAATTGCTTTAGATCGTGGCACTCGATTTTTTTTTGCCTTAGGCGACACCTTCAATAAAGATTTCCCCTTCTAAACCTATCAGATGAAAAAAACCAAAACCCTCCCCATGTAAAAGCTATAGCTACGTGACTGTTTCTAGCGTCTGGTTTTTGCATTTAATCTCATTATTATTTTGATCACCTAGTTGTTTTTCCTACATTATCATCACTTTTGTTTTATTTATGTTCACCTCCATCTTCATGTTCTTTATTTCTTTAGTCCAAATATTCTACAGTTTTTGCATTTTGTTCTTTGTATTCGCTACCAAGACCACATCATCTGCATAGAGTAGACAACTTATTTTTATCGGTTCTAAATTTCTGTGTCCCAGTATAGTATTCAGCTGCTCATATTTCTCTTTAGTCCTCGTTTCACAATCTTATCCATGATTATTATAAACAGTAATGGGCTTAAACTGTCTCCTTGTTTGATTCCCTTATACATTTTGAATTCTTCTGACCTTTGCTCTGCAATTTGTACCTTGGCTTTAAATGTCTCGTATACACTTTTAATTAGGTATATTTACTAAGGTGGGTGGAACTTCCATTTCCTCCAGGGTTCTCCATACTTTCCTTCTATCTACTGTATCAAAGGCTGCTTTTAGATCTATAAATGTAAGGTACAATCCTCCTCCCTCTTCCTAGAAGAGGGAGGAGGATTGTATAAATATTATCATTTGTTTGTCTTCCAGGTCTAAAAGCTACCTGTTCTTCTCCTAATTTTGGTTCTACATATTCTCTTAATCTTCTTTCTATTATTTTTGTAATTCCCACATTGTGCCTGATCTCCCTTTTAAAAGATGAGTATTATTAGGTTATTTTCCCATTCCCTTGGAATTTTTTGTTGTACCCATGCTTCTTTGCATACCTTTCATATCCATTCCTTTCCTCTTTCCTCCAAAGATTTAATCATCTCTGGCGCTATCTCATCTTCTCCGTTAGCCTTGTCTATTTGGATTTCTTGTATTACTTGATCTATCTCTTTTTTTTGGATTCCTTGTAGGTGGTAGATTTCCTCTTCTACAGTTGTTATATTTTCTTCTGAATCAAATAATTAATTCAGACGCTGTTTGCAAACAAATTGTTTGGATAAGATTGTGTGCTTTTCATCTTTAATGTTCTACATATTTGAAAAATATATTTATTAAATACGTATTATTATTATTTATCATAATTATTTTCATCATATCATAACGTATTGTTTTTTTATAAAATAATAGTATGAAGTATGCGATCATTTTTTTAAATTCTACAAAACAGATTAAATCATACATGGATGATGTCACTATATACCTTACAAAATACCCAATTTGATAACATTTTGGTTACTTATCGTTATGTATATTTTGAACAACAGTTTATTTGTTCATTAATTTAAACAAATAAAATATACTGCAATATTTCAGAGAAATAAACATGGGTATACCTCGTTCCACGATATTTCGTTTTTACTTATCCCAGACCAAAACCCACAGCAGGTAATCGTTTCTTCAATATAACTGTTTGTATAGCAAATTTGTGAAGAGCTATTTCTCAAATGGGATTTAAATATTGTACCATCAATAAGGAAAAATAGTAGATTTCAGAACATATGTTCAAAATGTGCACCTCCAGCATGAAAGCATCCGCTTTACATCTAATGCATTTCTGTATACTGTATACGTTTGAAGATACCAGGATTGTTACGAATAACATTACAGCCTTCCATGATACGATTTTGAAATAAATGAGCGATTTTCTAGAAAATTAAGAAGGAAAAATGGTCCTATTAAATAATCTTCGATGATGCCTAGCCCAACATTGACCGAAATTGTTTGTTATAATATTTTTACACGTATGGCATGTGGATTTACATCTACCCATATGTGGTCATTATGAAAATTCATAATGGCATGTGTTGAAATAAAGTTGACTTCATCCGTAAACATAATATTGGCAGCAAAGTTGGGATTGTCTGCCAGTAGGTAGCAAATGTTGAACACGTTGAGCGTCATGTGGATATAATAAATTATCTTTTAGTTCTGTTACTAACATTTAATTCATCAGCAATTTTACTGGTACTCGTTTGCCTCTTCTTTGTACTAATCCGACTGTGCTAAATGTAGCTTTGCCATTTGAATAGAGCAATTGTTTAATTTTTTTCGGCTCGACTAGGTATCTATTATACAGAGTGTTTCATTGGGAAAGGGCTTAACTTTAACTGTAGATAGGGATCACTTTTGTGCTTCCAAAAACCTATATTTAATGATTATTCTGCACTTTATAACTGAGATACAGGGTGTTTGATATATTTATCCTCATAACTTCCGAGTTACCCTGTATATTATTTTGAAATTTGGTACACGTAATAACCATTACCTAGAAACTCTATCAAAAGCATCTCCAAAAGGTTAACGCAGGTCCGGCTTAACAAAAAATTTCAAAACTCGTTTTTCCTAAAAACAACACCCTGTATATATATTCTTTTTAAATTGCTCTTTATAATTGGAAAAAGTACCTATAAAAAATTGAATCTACATATTTCCTTTTCATTTTTCCGCAGACAATTTTACTACCAAAAATTTACCGTCAAAGTAGTAATTTATGCAAGATTTGGGGGTTAACAATGGTATCGGAGAGTTTTCATTTTATTTTTTAGCTTGAAATGAAATCTATTTAATGGATCTGGGGAAGCATCCTAGAAATTCAATTGAGTTTGTATGTTTACGAGTACAGACCACTAAAAAATGTGATTAGAGGGCCGTACTTAAGGTGATATCAGACGGTTCACTTTTCGTTCATTTTTATCTTTCACTCGAAATGATACATCTGAACTTAAAACAGTTAAAACGCAACAAGAGTGCTGAATGAATTCATTAATGAACCGATCCAACGATGTTGGATTTTAGCGCATTCGGTATTATTCACTCCCAGTCAGAATGAACGAAAAATGAACCGTCTGCACACAAAGAGAACGTTCACTCGGATTCGGCTATTTTGTCTCGAGCTCTGTAGCAGCCGCACGTCACGTTGCGTCGGTAAATTAGCGACAAAATGGAGTTCACCCGACGACATCTTTTGAAGAAGAACAGATGAATGTTCTTTTCTTTGTCATTCACACTGTCATGTGAACATGGAATGAAAGAATAATGAAGCATTATTCACTCGAGTGAACCGTCTGATATCACCTTAAAGGACATACACTCATTCAATATGTTTCGAATATTTCGAACACCCTGTATAAGGATATGTATCTGGAAACTATGCACTTCTACATTTAAAATAACAAAAGTAAAATACGAGAAATAAATTCATACTTCAAAAAACGGAGAGATTTTTATTAATTTTATTAATTGACCTGAAAAGAACACAAGAAATTCTAACAACATTGTCCAAACGAAGCAAGTCTAACCTACAAAACTTGCAGTATAAATTTATTTCACGTATTTTACTCTTGTTATTTTCAATGTAGAAGTGCATAGCTTCCAGATACATAACCTTATATAGGGTGTTCGAAATATTCGAAACATATTGAATGAGTACGGCCCTGTAATCACATTTTTTAGTGGTCTGTACTCGTAAACATACAAACTCAATTGAATTTCTAGGATGCTTCTCTAGATGCATTAATAAATTTAATTTCAAGCCAAAAAATTAAAAAAAACCTCTCCAATATACCATTGTTAACCCCCAAAGCGTGCATAAATTATTACTTTGACGGTAAATTTTTGATAGTAAAATTGTCTGCGGAAAAATAAAAAGGAAATAGTAGATTCGATTTTTTATACTTTTATACTCTTTCCAATTATAAAGAGCCATTTAAAAAAAAATTATATACAGGGTGCTGTTTTTAGGAAAGACGAGTTTTGAAATTTTTTGTTAAGCCGGACCTGCATTATCTTATTGGAGATGCTTTTGATGGAGTTTCTAGGTAATGGTTATAACGTGTACCAAATTTCAAAATAATATACAGGATAACTCGGAAGTTATAAGGTTCGAAAGAAATAGGATGAATTTATAAAACACCGTGTATCTCGGCTATGAAGTTCAGAAGACACGTTAAATATAGGTTTTTGGAAGCACTAAAGTGATCCCCATCTACAGTTAAAGTTAGGCCCTTTTCCAATGAAACACCCTTTATATACATACATTGCATACTAGTTATAATTTGAAAAGATTAAGGGGATGACGTCAATTGACTCATATAAGTATATTCTACTTTACTTAATTATTATATTACACATATTTAATTGTTACAATACAAATTAATCAACCAGTTATCTTATCAAAGTATGCGACTCTTATTTAGTTACAAGGTTTCATCTGATATTGCTACAAAGTACACTTAAAGATATCTTTATTACGAAATAATAAAGTAACAAACACACACCAAAGGTGGGTTCTCTAATTTTTTAAGAACAGTATTTATTGAACATTTTATACGTTTTAAATATTAGTTGATTTTAATTTAAAGATAAAATTTCAACACTTTTTATTTAATTTATGAATTTTGTCTTATAAATAGTTGTATATAGGAGAAAACCTAGTCCGGCCCTGTTCCAAATTACTCACTCACTCCCATATACTTATCATTATACACTGAAAAAATTTGATGAGATATTTTTTGAATAGATAAGGCTTTTACTTGATGTATATCCATAATAAATAATGAAATAAAACAATTTAATTTGTTAAAATCTACATTATATTATACAGTGTGGAAACCACTTATGGAATAAAATTATTTGTCATTATTTCAGAAAATTATAAAAAATGCCGAGACACGTCAACTTTTGAATTGAGTTGTGCATTACATTTAAATGTACAGGGTGATTCACGCAAGTATGCCATAGTCGGTGTTGTTTTTTTTAATGAAACAACCTGTATATTTGCATATTTTTGAAATCCTCTTAATGAACCGATTCCAACAAACTAAATAATGTATGGTCAAGTATGAATTATACAGATTGAAATTTTAAGATTAATAATTTATTACACTTGAAATATTGGTACTTTTTTAAATTAGCTAAATATGGATTTATCAAAAATCTAAACTAACTAATTATTAGACGTATCTGTATATCAAACAAAACCTGCTACGCCCATGAATTTTATCATAAATACCTAAAAATTGCCTAAAAACGCCAATAATTAGACAAAACCAGTAAATAATGTGGATTGTTTTAAATCGGTATAAATAATATGGATTGTTTTCTATTCTGTCAGTTGTTGATGTGTTGACAGTTTATACTGAAAAAGTAAAATATTTGTCAAACACTCTTTCCTTGTCGACATAACAATGAAATATTTAACTGAGACTCACCGAATTGAGATTTTAATGATGATCGGGTACGGGGATAACTGCAGAAGTCAAGTTGAAGTGGCAAACTTATTTAATCACAGGTATCCCGAATTGCCTAATATTTCACAAAGTACTGTGTCTAACAGTCATGCACAATTCAGAGAACTTACACATGTCAAACCATTGAAAAGAAAACCACACTTCGTTGAAGATGATGTGAAAGTGAATTTTTTGTTAAGTGTCGAAGAGAAGCCAACTTCAAGTACACGTCAAATTGCCCGTGAAAATGATGTTAGTCATACAACTGTTCTAAGATGTCTTCATAAAGAAAAACTTCATCCCTACAAATTAACTTTTGTGCAGGAGTTAACAGAAGACGATCCAGATCGTAGAATGGATTTCTGCGAAAAATTGAAGAATAAGCTGAACAAAAATGAGATAGCTCTTGGTACCATTTTTTTTTCTGTCGAATCAACATTCACATTGAATGGAGAGGTAAGCCGACAGAACTGTAGATATTCGTCAGCCGAGAATCCTAATTGAATGCGTGAGACACATACTCCAGTACCCTCAAAAGGTGAACGTTTGGGCCGATATCATAGGCGACCATATTATTAGTCCTATATTTACAGATGGAAATTTGACAGCTGGAAAATATTTAAATATGCTTAGAAATGAAGTTATTCCTGCGTTGGCAAACTTATATCCCAACGCTATAGATCCTAGCTTACCGAATGAAAATGTTTGGTTCCAGCAAGACGGGACAACATCCCATTATGCTTTAATGGTAAGAACTTATTTAGATGAAATCTTCCCCAATAAATGGATTGGACGAAGAGGTACTATTAAGTGGCCAGCTAGATCACCAGACCTTACGCCGTTAGATTTTTTTCTGTGGGGTTATCTCAAGAACAAAGTATATGCAACACAACCAACTAGCATTGTAAACCTCAAAGACAGGATAACTACAGACATACGGAATATTTCACCTCAAACTTTAAACAAAGTTAAGGAGAAGTTCTATAGGAGACTGTGCTTTTGCCAACAACTAGGTGGAGAACATTTTGAGCATTTATTTTAATGTATTAAAATCAAATACATCAGGTATTTTATGTATGTGTTTAAAACTGTAAAAATAAATATTTCACCCTGTATAATTCATAATTGACCATACATTATTTTAGGTTGTTGGAATCGGTTCATTAAGAGGATTTCAAAAATATGCAAATATATAGGGTGTATTAAAAAAACACCGACTATGGCATACTTGCGTGAATCACCCTGTACACTTACATTTATGTTTACATAACGCACAACTCAATTTAAAAGTTGACATGTCTCGGCATTTTTTATAATTTTCTAAAATAATGACAAAGAATTTTATTCCATTAGTGGTTTCCACATTGTAAAAGTTGTAACGCTCTTCGCTAGCACAGTAGCTTTCTCAAACGAGTGGAGGTATAATGAAATTAATTTATACAGTGCCTTAATTACTGAATTTCAGGGATATTGACAAAAGTATCATAATCTATTTACATGGAAATAAAAAGCAAAAAGTGTCTAAATATGGAATTAACTAAAGTAGGTATTTAACAAGTTTACCTGGAAATTCATTCACAACAATCTTACCGGAACCTTTCTAGGTAAAAAGGTTTAATAAGGGAGACATTGTCTTGTAAATTTGACTTATAAATAGTTCTATATAGGAGAAAGCCTAGTCCGGCCCTGCTCAAAATTACTCATTCACTCGTGTTCCACTTATCATTTTATCAATATTACCTCAAATTGAATACGCTTTTGTCAACGATGACCTTCAAAGTCTTTCAACTGCCAGACTGGAATCTTAGACTACATCCTTCAATTCCATCAATGTTACTGTTTTCGTTTTTTTCCCATTTTTTATGTTTCAACACAAATAATAATCATCGTTTTGTAGAATAATATTTAAAAAAAAAACGATAATAAAGTTAAGCTCTGGTTCTTGTAGCATCCCCTTTGATGTGGAGTCTGACGGTTGACGAACTTCTTTGTGGTTTGACGGATCTCGGAATATCCTGAAAAGGATATGCCGACGATATTGTCATAACAGCCAGGGGGAAATTCGAAAACACCCTTTGCGATATTGTACAAAAGGGTCTGAACTATACAAATAGCTGGTGTAGGCAAGTGGGACTTAGCATCAACCCCACTAAAACCATCTTGATAGCCTTCACTAAGAAAAGAAAACTCAACCACAAAACCATAAAATTTGATGGGAACGAGATTGAATGGAGACAAGAAGTCAAGTATCTAGGCTTAACTCTAGACAGTAAACTCCTGTGGAACAAACATGAAAAGGATATTACATACAAGGTAAAAATGGCTCTAATGGTGTGCAGAAATCTGGCAGGAATAAACTGGGGCTGTAACCCAAAAATCCTATGCTGGATGTACACTGCCATAGTGAGACCAATCATCACTTATGGAGCCATTGCGTGGAGTAGTAGAACTAGCTCTATTGACGACGAGAGAAAACCTCTCCAAAATTCAAAGACTAGCCTGTATATGCATGACAGGAGTAATGAGAACATGCCCAACGGCAGCCATGGAAGTGATTCTCAACATCACCCCTCTACATATAGTGGTGGAAAGCGTTGCAGGAAGAACAAGGTACAGACTAGGTAGAGACGGAATCATTAAAAAAAAACCACCTCCTCACTTCTTAGAAATCAGACAACCTGGGACATGCCAGAAGACGGTATTATGAAAAAGCAGTAGAAGGAACTGGGATAGGAGTGTTCGGGTCAGAAACCAAACACTCTGAAAGTTTGTGAAAAACCTCAAGTATCTTTCAAGCGGAAATCCACGCCTTAAGAAAGTGCGCCCAGTTCAATATTGATAAAGGATACAGAATACAAAGGATTATCATAATGTCGGATAGTCAAGCAGCCATTAAAGCACTGAGCTCTTGTGTAATCAGTTCCAAAATGGTGTGGGAATGCCTAGACAAACTCAATGAACTAGGCGAGAACATAGTCACCTTACTATGTATTCCAGGACACACTGTAATAGAAGGAAATGAAATAACAGTTGAACTAGCAAAGAGGGGGACTGAAATACCTTTCTGGGGGCCTGAATCCTTTTGCGGAATCAGCCCCAATGTAATATTGAAAGAAATAGGTGAAGCCGAGAAAAAGAGAAGATCCGACCATTTTGGAAAGATCTAGTAGGGCTTATACAATCAAAGACTCTTTTGGGCGACTACAACCTGTTGAATGCATAAGTCAAAGTACAACTGCGCTAAGAGTTTTAACAGGGATCCTAACGGGACATTGTCGCCTGAATGGGCACCTGAAAAAGCACAAAATAGTGGAGGACGAAGAATGCAGATTTTGTGGAATAGAAGAAGAAACCTCCATCCACATACTTTCCAACTGCACAGCACTTCAGAATCCCAGAGCACAGCGCCTGGGAGATTACTGGATAGAAGAGGAACATTTACCTAAGTTGAAGCCTGCAGACATCCTAAAATTCCTTCGGGAAATAGGACTAAAGGAGCTACTAGACTGAGAACTGAGACTGCTCAGAAACTAAGTAGAAGTAAGGGGGCACAATAGATCTTTTAGGTCTCAGTGAATATCACCCAAAAGAAAAATACATACATACATACATAAGCTCTGGATAAGTTTTATTGCTACTGTATGTTAAGTTCCCTAGGTATACCAAAATCTCCAAAATGCACGGTTGACAGAAAATTATTGTTAATTGTTCTTTTGTAAATGGTCGACATGTATTTAGAATCGTAAAGTTTGCCCAAAACCAATGGCAAAAGCTAAAGCAGGTGCGTCTTCCTTGCCAACTTTTTCCTTTCATCTGCACATGCCAATAAAATGTCCCAAATGTCTGGAACGGTTCTTTTGCTCAAACTCCACGTTACAGCTGATAAAAAAATTGAAAAATAAAATAATTATTATTGTATATTATCATATATATTAATTAAGTATTTCAAAAGTCACAGACTGATCTATGTAGTTAATCATTGTAATAGTATATTTAAATATAAAGCTAGAGCAGCTGCGCCTAATCCAGTTGAATGATCTGAGCATCCGTAATCTATGATGTGACTGGTTCTTTTTTTTCGGAATATGTGCTTAGGAACGCTTTCATAACAGCCATGTGAATTTTGCCATTTTAGAATTGCATCTAACCATTTCCCTTTAAAAAACTCATGGTAGCCCTCCATTCCACAAAGTACGACTAAAATAATATAGTTTAAAAACAATAAAAGATCATCAAAAAAAATTTTTTCTTTCTTAAATAAACTGCAAATATTGTTGGACATATCGAAAATAAAATAGTGTGAAAGTTTGATAATTTATTTTTTGTAGAGGCTATTGGCTAAAAATTATTTTCATAAGACGTATTTTTGTTTATCTTGCTATATTCCTTATGCTAAATTTAAAATAATATATTGTTTATTAATGGTTCTTGTTGTTCTTCGTCTGCCAGAATTTATTGTTTTTGATCTTACATTACCAGTTTATCAACTTCCAAAAAATATTTGTAAGTATACATTTTTTTAAAATGCCGTTTATCTTGAATACGGATGGCGCTACGAATATTTTGAACTGAGCAAACCCCAATTATTTTTCAGTTTTCTATCTATCCTAGAGACGGAGTCACCTTTTTTGAAACACCCTGTAAGTATGGTGTCTATAGCTTGTAAATTTGCAAACGCGTATAAGTAAAATTCCGAAGATTCAACTTAATAGCAATTTTTCCGTATTTAAATTTTAAAGACGAACTTTGTTTATTTATTGCATGGTAGGTACCTATAAGGAATTATAATATTAATATTCTTGATATGCTTACCTTGTTCTAAGAATATATCATGATAGGGAAAATTCAAATGTTCGTTAGTATTGGCTTCCTTTAAAATATAAGAACAGAATAATTTGGTGTAATCTTCTGTTTTGATCAAATCTCCTGGGATGAGACATCTTTGTAATCTTTTAATTTGCATATACAATAATCTAAAAGATAACAAAAAAACAGGTGAAAAAATAACTCCTTTCGATATTAATATTTTACGTTGTTTTGATTTCTAAATTCTTCAACAGTAGTTGTCATTTCCATTACAAGAATTTCATACTATTTTCCATAAAGTTGGTAAAGATTTACACCTAGTAGGGTAGGCAACCAATTTAACAGATTTTCATAAAAAATCTCCAACTAAACCTGAGGCACAGGAACAATTTATGAATCTGTATAACTGATAAATATTGCAAATAAATAGTTGGTTCGTATTTACCTATGTGTTAATAAATACCCAGTATCAATTCGAGAAGTATCTAACATCATTTCCTTACATATGCTGCTAATGTAACAAGTATGATTTGAAGATAGTTCCAGAAGTTCTCTCAAGCAAATGTTACTCTCCACTCCTTTGTAAATTGCTCGTTTATTTTTCAAAATGTCTTTTGGTGACCAATTTTCATAGATTCCCAATTTATATAGTCTTCCAAAAGTAATGTTATTTGTTAAAGTATTAGACCATTTTTGGAAATTTAGCAGTTTATTAGCAACTGAAAAAAAAAATCATCTAATATTTAAGTGAAAAAAACTAATTTAAATTATGTATGATAGGTAACATCTTGCAGCTAAAAATGTAGGTAAGTTCAATAAAAAAATCTTACATATTTTCATATATGGTGGATCTTTTGGTAATAGTGGTTGAGCTTTAATCAGTATACTCTGGCAATGGTTGATCAAATATTCCACATCTAGAGGAATATAGGGACTAGTATGTAGTTCCAATATTTTGTTTAGTTGTGCTAAAAATAGAAGTGGTAATTTTACCTAAGTAGAGTTTTCGAAAAATATTTTTAATAGGTGTACTTACTTTGAGCAAGCGTTAAACCAAAGAAAGCATCAAATCCAAACTCCTGTATATTTTTGTTCATAAAATTTAAAACTCTTTCCAGTGACGCTCCCACATCTGAATAAATTGTAGGGGTACTAATTACAGTTTTAAAAAGAAGTACCCTTAATATTAACGAAATTAACATTTGAAGCTAATATATTACTGCGCTATCGAGGACAATTTTTTTATAATAATTTGAAAAATTAATAAACAGTCATTGGAAGCTAATAGGTAGAGGTTTGCAGTTTCACAGAAGCGTAATTTTTTCATTGATAATACAAAATTAATAAATGTTATAAATAGTTTGGATATCTTTATGGATCCCATCTGTTAAATTATCAACTGGAAACAAATATTAATTAAATAGGATTCTATACTCGTAAAAACACCAATAGAATACAGAATTAGAACGTAAAACTGTCCCCCCAAAATGTTTGTTCCATGGAAACTTTCCAAGGTTTGCTCTTTATAGATAATATGTAATACTCTTTGCTGTATTAAGAGTTGCATATAGTAAAAGTTCATAATCCTTCTTGACTACACTATCTATGACGTATATTAATAAAAGAATTTGATATTATTTTGTTCTCAAGTATAATATGATATACCATACTGCATAGGTTTAAAAAAATGAACTCTAAAATTATTAACTTCCCAAACCACTTACGTGGTCTGGGATTATCGTGAAAGAAAGAAGAAAACCATGGAAAAACACAAAAAAAAAATAGCGATGCAAGAGATTGATGCTTATCTTCTCTTATTGATGTCGTTCTTATGGCAGAACATTCAGCTACTAGAACAAGATTTATAGCTACATGCGTAAGTACGTCAACATTTCGATAGGTGGCTAGCATAAAATATAGTTCAACTTATTAGTATTTAGCTGCCTAATTTTAGTTACCCATGATCGTTGTTTTGCCGTTGCTGATTATAGCCTTTCAGAATTTCCTGTATGTCCCTTTCAGTTTTTTTGCATATAATTATTAATGCTCCTTTTGAAATCCAAGTTCAGTTCAGTGTAGTACAAGAATTCCCTGGTGTAACATCTGAACACATCCTTTCCAATGAGGTAGTTTCCGTTTCCTGTCGGCATTGACTTTTCGTTTTAACTGACGTCATGTCCTGTTTCCTGTTCTTTGTACCTTTTCCACCATTTCAAGAATTGGTTTAAGGACGCAAAGTTATTCCAATTCTACTGTTCATTATTTGAGTGAATATAGCAGTGGGGAACTATTAAAGTTTACAAAAAGTAATTAGTATGTCTTACAGTACAAGAAGAAGTGCAGGATTTGGTAAGTAATGTTATTTTCATAAAACTAAATTTTTGACGTGACAAGTTTGGTTTGTAATAAAATGCTCTAGCTATTGATTATTGTAATCCTTTGTAATGAAATGAACTTATTTTTTAGCTCAGCAGCAAACACCTATGAAAAATGTTGGAAATATTGGCCAACGTAGACCAATAGTAACAAACAATTTTGTACAAGGAGGACAGGTAAATATAGTTTTTGATACGAAAAAGTAACTAATTTAAATCTTTCCAATGGCGTCGTATGAAATATAACCAGTAGAAAATCAATATTCAAGGATATCATTAATGCCTAATTTTGCGATTTAATTGAATAAACAAGACATTTTGCTAATAGAAGTATTCATAAAAATGATGCTACAGTGAGAAATTTGATATTTGATAAATCGAGTACACTACAAAATGGTTGATTTTTTATTTAATTATTATGTAATCTGACTGCCTTACTTTGGAATTTATTTAATATTAGATGTGTCACGTAATTTTGACATGATAGTATATTATTTATCTACCATTGGTTTGAACTAAAGTTATTCTTGGATTTATCTCTTACTATCTTAGACATACCTCACCATTTTGTAAGTAATTTTATACTTTTGTAGTGTACTCTTTGGAATATCAAAATATCACAACTTCAATATAAAGTGCTTTTAAAATAATATACATTTGTTGAATTTTGATGTAATGATTATGGTTTGGTTTAAATCATGAAAAATATTGTGTAATCTTTCTTATAATTATGATTCTCTTAGGTTATTGTTGCAGTTTACATTAGAAACTGCAATATTATACACTTTGTTTATATTTTCCTTTTGTGATACATGAGGGTAATTATACTTAATGCTATAATATGGCTCATTTCTTATCCAGCATTCATTTTATTTACCAACAAATGGTATTTTACACAAATATGCAGTTTTTGGTTAAATTTGATTTTAAATTTAAACCGACTCTTTTTTAAATTAGAATAAAGTGATATTTAGGTGATACACTAAATTTAGTTCAGTTTAACCTACAACCAATACCAATGAAGTATCACCAGAAAATATGAAGATAGTGAAAAAACTAATTGACATCCATTAAACATAAAAGAAAATACAGAGGATTTCCAATAGAAAATTTGGTGGTGTTGAACAGAATTGTGGGTCTTATCATTACATATTTCTTTCTTAAAATTTCTATTTTTTAGCCACTTGTTAGTGTATATCACTAAATTATGTATCTTTTGACATGCTTCTTCAATTTTTTCTCTAATTTTTTGTCTTGAATTTTAACTTGTATATTAATCAACAGAACTTATTGGTTTTACAATTTAAAAAAAATATTTAGACATTAATTAAATCTCTATATTTTCTATATTCACTTGGTTTGGTACAATAGTTGATTGTTAACTAATTAGTAGACATTGAACTCTAAAAGTAAGTATAAAATCCTAGAATTATCTATTGGATACCCTGTACAAAAAGTTTACTGGTTGTGCAAAGTAGCAAACGGGTATTAACTTTATTTTTTTTATGGATGGATAGGTACTCTGGTATTGAACGCTATGCAGAGCCCTGGTAGTAGCACTCATATAGGCACTTGATTTTTTTAGTGTTTACTAAACACAGATTATGAGGAACATTGAGGCAGTTCTCTGAAATTAGTGCATATTATTATTGCAGTAGCACTGTTTAAACCAAGTTTTGTTATAAAAATTACAGCTTACAATTTGGTTGCTAGTACATAAGCGATGCTGCAAAGCTCCCATAAATCTTCAAATTGACTAAGTTCCCTCTTTTCAAATTTAAAATGATAAAAAAAACCTGCGAGCCCAAGCCACAGCTTAAATAACAAACTAAATTGGAACTATGTAATTCCTGAAAAATGTGGTGCTGAAACAATCAGCAAAACAAGCATTAATTTAAAAAAGTCCCCTTTTGCCCACTACTTACACTGCTATGCCATCAACTTATTTTGATTATATCTAAAGCTGCTTCTGCAAATTTGCAAGTCCATGTATTTTTTGGAAATCTACAAGATATTCCTAGCTTTTTTAATAATTCACCCCAACGAGTAGTAGTGTGAACAGAAGGATCCCCTATGGTGCTACAACCCGTTGGAATTTTAATATAAGAGCCGTTAATGTGGTGTATGAACTTATGGACTCTCTTATTCAGTGTTTCCATGAAATAGAAGAACAATTCTCTAATAACACAGAATACCTTGAAATGTTCACCACGAGCCACCACTGCTTATATCATAGAATATTTTTAACTGTAATTTCGAGACAATATATCTTGGTTTAAATATCTTGTTCTGCGGTTATTGGTATGTACAAATAAACTTTATTGGCAATTCCAATGTTATATTCTCGTAAACTTTGTTAAGGAAACAGTTAATAGCGTATATCTTGACTATTATTTTTGTGTTTTCTTTAATTTGTTCTTAAAAGTTTTTTATGCTTTTATATTTTATTTGTATAAAAGACTGCTGAGAAATGCTTGCTAAATACAGTTTTTGTTGTGAATTGAAGATACGAAAATATCCACTAAAAAACTAAAATCTGGAGAATTTTGAAATGTCTTGCTTTATTAATATTTCTATCGGTAATAAATCCAGGTTTATTACTGATACAGTTATTAATGGTGCTGGGCCTTTCTTAATTTCCCAGCGAATTAAAAATGTATCTTTGTTTACAACTGACTGATATTTATCATAATGACTAAAGAGTCAAGATATAAAAAAAATGTGTTGATATCTCTAACCATATGATGTTATAGTAAAGCTCATAATGTAAAATGTTGGTTTTAAAAATTTTTGGGCATTTTGGCAATTGATCATTTGAATTATGCAGCATAAAATTGTAGTTGACTAAATTTTAACTTTAAGCTGACAAAGATTTATCAAAATAATTTGTTGTTACTAATAATGAACCAAAATATCCCAAATGATACCCAGTTTTGTATTGTGAGTCTTTAATATAAGCATCTGGGCTAGAAGATGCATCTATATTGGTGCTTCGCACCTCTCAATGGTTTAAATTAAACCTGCTCAAATAGCTGACATCACAACCAAAGCAAGCTGCTACAACTCCAGCCAGACAACAACAAGCTGCTGCCGGCACCCCATTCAGAAATGCTCCAGCTCAGCAGGTGAGCTCCTTAGAAAATACAATACGTACATGAAATTTGGAAACGAGTTGATGAGGTCAGAATAATGTTGATGGCTTAAGTACATTTTTGTAATACCAACCAATTTTTGATATTATGTTCCTGGACACTAGACTGTTTGAAAAAAATC
>CAJUYI010001541.1:0-32383 GCA_910591695.1 Galerucella pusilla
TTCTTCAAGAAATTTTGACAGGAATGTCAAAATTTCCTAGCGATTTGGGGAAAAATACTTTTTTCTACAACTGCTATGAAAAGTGACGTATTTCTCATAGCTTACTTAATTTCAAAACCAAATATTGCTCATGCTGTGAGAAATATTATTTCTCACGGCACATACATTTAGATAGAGAATCAATTAAAATCGACAAAAACTTAGTATGCTACATACCTGCTTAGTTATCACAAAACTGTCAGATTATATAAAGAAGTTTTTAAATTGTAAAAGCAATCGTGCTTTGTTAAAAATCCCAATTTCTATTGAAAATATTAGTTTAACAAGACACATAAGTACTTATTTATAATATAAAAAATATGGATACTGACAGATACTCCGCCAGAGATATTGGAGAAAGCTGCAAAAGTATCTTTAGATTTGTGGCCGGAAATTTCAAGAAAAAAGTATGAATTGACATACGAAAAATTTATAGAGTAGAGAAGAAATACAAAAATGAAATCTTTTTCGGAAAGTGTACTTTTGGTATATTTTGAAAGGTTGTCAAAAAAATTAAAGGCGTCTACACTTTGGTCACAGTTTGTGCAGTTGTAGAAAAAGTATAGTGTGCAACATGCTGGGAAAGTTCAACTTTTCTCACTAGTGTGGAAGTTTGTTGCACGAGCCCAAGGGGCGAGTCCTTTTTTTAAATAATTTTTCTACTGTTATTTTGAAAAAAATGAATAAATAAAATAGAATAAAAAATCTTGGCAATTTTATACTCCATTTTTGTGTGCACTGTCTTCCTCCAAAAGCTGTAGCTCTTCTGAGATAAAAATTAGAACAAAAATCATTTTTTCTCCAGCATTCTGTCACATTAATAACATCGATATCAAAGACCAAAAGATTGTTTATCATTTCCTAAAGACCTGAGCAAGGGGTGGATCACTTTTTCTTACTTCAAGAAATCTGAACCCTTATCTAATCCCATAAAACATTCAGAAGAAATAGTAAACAACCCATTAAAAGTCTGGTGTGGGGCAAAAACTCCCACATAAGGAGATAAGAGGTTACTTCTTTTCTGATTAATGTTTCGGAAGGAAAGAAACATATTTTGACAAGAAAAAATGTTGGAAAAAATTTATTTCTGGATGACATTTGGAATGGTATTGTAATGCTTTTGTACGACTTCCTTTAACAGATTAAAGGACCATTCTCGGGGATATGATAGATAGATCAAGCCGATTTAATATATTGAAATAAATAATATAGATTTGATAGAATAGTATAAACAGGATGAAAAGTTTCTTTCTGACGTAAAAAGATACCAGTTAAAATGCGAGCCTTTAATATAAATATTTTTAAATTTAATTATTGTTTTTTGTACAGGGTTATTCATTATAAATTACCCACTCCTATCATCGTTATTATTACTTTTAGAAAAAAAAGTCTCATATAAAAGTTGTTTAGTTACAGCTGAATTTTCTTAATATTTTATCAAAAGTTCAGTAGCGTGCCAATTTAAGGGGATACAAAAAATTATAGTTCTTTTTAAAATGGGACATCCTGTATATTTTCATATTTTTGGAATGGACTTTTTTTTCTTGTACCCTTTTTGAGTTATTAAATGTTGAAAATCTGAGTTTTAGTAATTACTGTAAATATGAAAAAGATAAATTATCAAAGGAAGCTATGAAAATGACAACTAATAACATTTTTCAGATAAAGTAATTGGTTTACAGAGAGGTGAAAGATTTTACTAATAATAATAATATACAAGTGCTTAAAGCAAGGATTCAACTTGAAATTAACAAACTAAATGAAAATAATGAAGGCACCTGCTATGTTATTATAAATAATATAAGAAGGTGTTATCAATTATGCATTAACAATAAAATTGGACATTTCGAATATCTGTTATAAGTGATTATTTATAAATTTTCTTAAATAAATCTTTGCTTTCTGTTTTGTATAGGTTTATATTTTGACTTTTTCTTTCTTACTGAGAACCATTTCAATTACTTTATATAAAAAATGTCAATTATTATCAAACATATTAGTTGTCATTTTCATAGCATACTTTAAGAAATTATCAAAGGTAATACCACGAGTGCTTCAAATTTTATCGATAATTTTTTCTTTTCCACGAAAACTTATTTATTTGGCAAAAATATGAAAACAAACCGATTGATAAAATCACGAGTCCGTTAGGACGAGGGATTTTATCTAAATTCGGTTTGTTAGAATGTTTGTCCACGACCACCTAATAATAAGTCAATATTTTACCTCCTAACTAAAGGTATATGGTACCCATATATCAACTGTCGTGAATTATGGTTCATAATACACTGTAGTGTATTATGGTTCATAATTCACGACTAGAGATGGGGGTACAATATGAAATAAACTATTAAATCTGTGTATTTTGTTCAGGAAATTTGTTTCTGACATATATCGTATCTATAAAATATTGTAATTTTTAGTATTGATACTTTTCATAACGATATTTTCTAATATTAAGTATTTCAAAACAATATATTTATAACGGTACGTTGTATTGATACTTTCTACAGTATCGCCCATCTCTATATATGTCAAATTATTTGGGGTAGCTGCCACAACATTTTGAGGTTAGTAATATGCCAAATCGCTACTGACTTTTATTTATTAATAAATACATTAAGTGTCGTGGACAAAGTATAGTATTCTACTCGCAATTTATAGCCATAATTCACTTGGGTGACTTGCGCCCCTTGCCTGCGGCTCGTGACGCAAACGTCACCCATCGTGAATTATGGCTATCATAAATTGCTCGTTTAATAATATACTATTTTGCCTCAAATAAACAAGTTTGAGTGATGAAAATAAAAAATTATGCGATAAAATTTGAAGAGCGAGTTGTATTTGGGAAGATTATTTTTTTCAATAATTTAAAATTTTGTATTAACTGAATGTTCAATATTCTCTTGGCACTCAATCGGTTTGTGTTCATTTTTCAATAAACTTCGAAGCACTTTTAGTTGTCAATAATGACAAATGTAAAGTAAAATTTTGACGTTTCAATGTAAACAAGGTTTTATCGATGAGGAAGCAGAATTATCAGTATAATACCGAATGATTGGCTAGAATAAAGTAGGTATTGCTATTGGTTAAAACCACCAAAATGTCAGATTTTGACAAGTGAAAAAAATAATCAGTATAATACCGAATGATTGGCTAGAATAATGTATTGCTATTGGTTAAAACCACCAAAATTTTGACAAATTATCTTTTTCATATTTACAGTAATTACTAAAACTAAGATTTACATTTCATAACTTGAAAACGGTACAAGGTAGGGGTAACATATTATATATTTTTGAAATCAGAAAAAAACGCCCATTCCAAAAATGTGAAAATATACAGGGTGCCCCATTTAAAAAAGAAGTATTATTTTTTGCATCCCCTTAAATTTGCACGCTACTGCACTTTTGATAAAATATTAAGAAAATTCAGCTGTAACCCAACAACTTTTATATGAGACTTTTTTTATTAAAAGTACCTAATTATAACGATGATAGGGGGTGGGTAATTTATAATGAATAACCTTGTACGAGGGCTATACACTAATATAGGAGTTTAAGGAATCAAAATTACTGGATAATATTTTAAACATTTTTTTCATCAATTATACAAAACAAGATACAACGTTGACGACTCGGTTGACGACGACTTTAAAAAATCTGTTAACGTGTGGGTTTTCTATTTTGTTAAAAAACATACCAATATATTCCAAAGAAATTTCATCTTACATTTCTGGCAACCATATAAATTTATCTTTCGACTTGGACACTTATTCAAAAATGCCGTGAGCACGTAGGTGTTAGATTTATGGTTCTTGTAGTTGTATAGTTTTATACGAATGCCAACAGCTAAGGTGAAATATTAAATTCTGAACATGACCTTACATATTAGATATGAAAAATCTTTGATTTACTATCGACCTGTAACTGACAACTGTTTATATGCACACTCCTCACAGCCAACATAGTGTTACAAGCCATAACAAAATCTTTTATCAAGCTGGAAGAATTATCGTGAATAAGGAAAACAAATTATTAAATTTAATGACAAGCATCCTCCATTTTCATAATAAAGTACTAATAGTGACCCGCCCCACTATGGCTTGGCTCACATGTTTGACTGATAGCTCGGTTTTAAATTCTGTAGAAAACTTTGCAGATTTATGAAGTATTGCTTGGACTAAAATATGCAATGTCAAAATATTTTATTACTCACCATATTCTCCTCTTAATTGGATACATTTATTACAGCGAACCTGCAACGTCTCTAGACCTTTCAAAAAAAATGTTTCTTCTTGCTCTGCAAACCAGACCTCCACAGCTTTTATCACCTCCTCGTTGGAAGAAAATTTACGACTTTTTAAACTTTTTTCAGTTGAGGAAAGAGATGATAGTCGGACGGAGCCAAATCTGGTGAATAAGGGGGGTGTTCTAGTAATTCAAACCCTAAATCACGAATTTTTTGCATAGCAACATGAGATTTGTGTGCAGGGGCGTTGTCCTCCAAAAACAAAACTCCTTTGGATAGCTTTCCGCGTCTTTTCTTTTTAATCATTTCCCGTAGAGTGGTCAGTAACGTCGAATAGTAATCTCCGGTTATCTCCTACCCTTATCCAAAAAATCAATCATAGTACTCCATGGCAATCTCAAAAAACTGAAGCACGGACTTTTACAACAGATCTTTGGACACGAAACTTAAGTCTTATGGAGAGGACGAAGGACATTGATCACCAAGAGTATTAAGCATATCTTCGTAAATCTGCTTACCTCTTAACCCTCTTAACCTGATGATGGCTCGATACTCCAATTTTTCGATTTTCACAATTTCGGTGGACATCTTTTTTCTTTCAATTTATTTCTGGTTTACTTTTTTGACGTCCAACTTCACACTGACACTTCTAATGAGTTATTGTTCGTTGCTATGGTAACGCAATATTTTTTTATGCACGGAACAGGTCTAGGCTAACTAGATAGGTATCAATACAATACGTTCTTAAAATAACATTTTCAATAAGTAGTATTCAAACACATAATCTTTTCCTTTATAGTTTATAAGTTTAAAATCAGTGTTTTTTATTCATGTTCAAAACAATTCCAAGATTCGTATGTATGTGCTCACCTATTCTTCTTTTTTACATTCCGTTTGAAACGAGAACGCTCAGTGGGTTAATTTTGTAAAACGCCCGCCATGGGTGACTTTCCAAGAGCAAGGAACCACTTCTTAACAAAAACAAGCGACAAGCGACCTTTCAACCAGAATAACGTGGGTTCCTGTGACAGTTAGGATGTCAGTGGTATTTGCTTTAAAAACACCAACGTTGAAAAAATAACAAATACAAAAGAGACATGCAAAACGAAAAAGTTCTTTTAACATGTATCATGGATAATGCTAATGAATAAGTTGTGGTTGTTTTGTTCTTTAGAATTTTTCTTTGGCAGGGTTTTTTATGGTAATAAGACGGATGGGTGTTTCATAAAATCTTTTTGTTTTGTTGAATATGAATCATATCTCACTCATGGATGGTTATTTTTGACAAAATAAAATATGAATTTTACATATTCAATTAAAATTGTTAATTAAGATAAAAACAGTTTTTTGTACCACAATTTAGAAACACCGGCTCCAAAAATATATTCATCCCCTCGTATTAGTTGTATAAATATTAAGAAAATAGGAAATTTCATCCCATGTTTACTCAGTAACACAGAACAAACTTATTAAGTTGTCAGACTCTATATCAACTTTCAGTAAAAGAGATCAGTATACACAGTAGTTGTTCCACATAGGTTCTAATTACTCATATCTGATACGTATTTATAGCATGCAATTATGGCGAAGAAGCTTCAAGTTTCAAGTCTTAGCATCTAAGTATACAAGCGAGAACTTTCACGCTATACACAAGCATATTCAGTAACTTCCCAGTGAGTTACGGCTCCTCAGCTATGTCATATAGGTATTTCATTACCAGCCTGATTTATATGGCGATTTATTTACTACCAACTTTGCGAAATGTCTCCAGTAATTAAAATACACTTCTACCACACTTTGTAACATATTTCGTCGCTAGAAAGTTACAGTTTTATTTTTAATTATATAGTTTATTGACTAGTTTCTTTAGAACGGAAACTAAGTTACTAGGAAAATGAAGTTAAAGGATAATTTATATTAAAATACCTATAACGAAATCCAGAGAGTTTTGCGGAGACATTGTTTTCTTAGAAGCCAAGTACCTACTCCTGAAAAATTGAAAAAAGGAAAAAACAACATGTCGCTAAGGAGTTCAGAGTAAGCCCGATTGCAGCTCTAGCTACCGGAAAAAATAAAGAATTGAAACTTGAAACTATCCAAAAGCTCATTCAAACACAACAAATATCATCAAAATGGTGCCAACCGTTTTCGAGAAGTTCACCATTATAGAAAAAGAAATGTGTTGTGCAAAATGGCGAGCAAATTTATTATTTCATTTTTACCCTAAAATCTGAAATGCATAAGATATCTGAATTGGTTAAAATAGTAGAATTGCATATTACTTTATTGAATCCATAACGTTTTTTCTTCATATTGTACTTAATCAAAAAGCAGATAATCTAATAATTTCGATTAGATACAAAAAATTCTATATTTTACATATTTTACTCACCTACCCAAAATCGCCGAGCACTAATTTTCATATTGAATACCAAAGTGTTTGATTAAGTTGATTTAATTCGAAACACAATACACGAGCAAGAGTTTTTAATATTGTTTGTTCAATATTCCACTTTTATTTTCAATGATTAAATATAATACACCGATACCGACACTTCACACGAAAGTTTATTTACTAAATTACTAATTCAACATACTTATCATGAAAAAACTGTACCTAAGAATCATCGTAAACGCAAAAACAAACAAAACACTTGTTCGTTGGCTGTGATTCAATCACCTGTGCCTGTGTGCCTACTTATTATAGAATTTAGATGTTTGTCTCTTTCCCTCTCACACGCTTGGAATAATATCTGGTTAAAACTAGTTAAAATCGTAGAATTAAGTACATTATTATTACTTAGTATCCCTAGCATATTTTCTTCATAATATAATCAAAACGCCAATATCCAGTTGAAACTAATTATTACGATTACCAATAATGACCACATATCAATTTATATAAATATATTGTTACTTACCAAAATTTCTACTTTCGACCACCATTATATTGTTCCAGTTCCACTAAGTTCATTTGATTCGAAACACAGCACACGATGGAAAGTCTAATAATTGACCATTTTTATTCTCAATTATTGAATATTATACCGAGGCACTACTTTACCGCACATCTACACGAAATTACTAAACGACCGGACTAATTCATCATAAAATAAATTACTTACTTATTGGAAACTCATCCTAAAAAACGCGAAGCCGAACAAAAGGCTAATTTCTGCTAGTTGGCCGTTTCAACCAGATTATAATCAGGTGTACCAACTATCTATGACATGTAGTTTTTAAAATTTAGGTTTTCTCTCTTTTTCTCTCGAAGGATTGAAATAAGATGGACTAGAGGGAAACTCTGTTGTGTTTGAACGAAATTTCGTAATGACCAACGCAAGGGAATGATAAATGAAATCGTTGGTTCAAGTCCTGTCATAGATTTGTAGAAAAATATAAAATAGTGAAGTCAGAAACTAGAAGTATAAACCTATTCTATTTTTAAAAATGCTTGCATGTTTGGTTGCCTACCTATACCTATAAGTTTTATTACAGTACCGTATTGGCCAATAGATAGGTACTGTTGAGAGATATTACAATTCTCTATAAACCAACATAAATTTCAGTCATTTGTTGCCATTAATATTTTTTCAACTTCAATCATGTTCCCGATTCTTAGAAACTATTTTCTAATTCAGAAGTAGATATTTTATTACAAAAGTTTTCTAATAAATCATTGAGAGAAGGTAAAGAAAAATCAACAAAAATGAATGCTTTTAGCAATTCTCTTTGAACACGTCTCGCAGGAAAACACACCAAAACGAAGAATAAACAAAATCATAAATTGAGTAAAACATGGGCGTAGACTTTAGTTTCGATCGATTCTTGAAAAATATATGTTTGTGTGGAGATTCTCTGACAGCTATTTGTTATTTTAGTTGAAAAATGATCGGTTGATAGTTGTTTGAGTAGCTTTATTTTCTTCCAATATAAAAAAAAAACAAATAATAATTTGAGAAAATGGAACTTCCACCGAGAAGCAATTTTTGATATTCCAAATACTGTAAGTATTGTATTGTAAATGACTCGAATTTATGTTGGTGGAGACTGGAGAGAGAAACTTATACCTATGTGAAGTTTTACCAGTAGGTCATCAGTATATAATTACTCAGTGTAGGTACGCATATTATGTAAATATTTGTTTTCAATTTCTAGTTTTGATATTAATTTGCTTGAAATATGGTTCAGAATTTTCAAATCGCTAGGTGTGTTAATACTTTCCAAAAATAATAAAAAAAAACAGTACCTATCGCTAGTGGGATTAGAACCGACGACCTTCACTACAGTAGCCTAGTTTACACCGACAACTTGGTACGCGAACCAAGCACCAAATTCGTACTATATCAGAACCAAATATTTAGTTCGAACGGTGTAAACGCTTGCGGACTAAGCTGGTCCGCTCTTGGTTCAGTACGCGCCAGCAGAGGTACCGAACTAAATTTGGTCCGGATTTGGTTCGAGGTCAATTGGTGTAAACTCAACCGGAACAAGACTCAAGACTTACCAGTATTCAATTATATTTATTTTGCAAAAAAGAGTAATAATAATAAATAATAATAATAATGTTTATTTAAAAATTTGCTTACAAAAAAAATCTAAATATAACAATGTAAATTACAATAATAAACATTTATAATCACAGAAGTTGTTCTATAACAAAGTTATATACAACTTGTACGTGATAACTGATAACAGTAGTGATTTTAATAGTTCATATAGTTACGTATAAATATATATAATAAATAAATTTGTCGTCTTTGGGTAAGTTATCTTTTTTGGGTAATTTGTCTTTATTGGGTAAGTTGTCATTTTTGGGAAAGTTGTCATTTTTGGGAAAGTTGTCTTTTTTGGGTAAGTTGTCATTATTGGGTGATTTGTTATCATCATGTAAGGAGAGTCACAAGTTTATAGTATTTTACTGGGTAATGAATATATCTGCTATGTGTTATTTAATATGCTATCTATGTGTTCTTTAGTCATTGATTGTATCCATATGCTCTAATTTGTAATTTATATGAATATATTTTATTTATGTTTTGTATGTGTAATGGGATTTGGTTGTATATTTTGGGACCCAAGTAATTGAAACACCTCTGTCCAATTAACTTTTCTCTTTTTGGTAACAAATAGGTTTTATCCCTGTTTCGTGTAAAATATTCATGGTCTAATCGAGTTAGGCAATTCTCATTTATTTTAAAATATACTAATAACTTGAAAATATAGAGTTGTAAAAGAGTTGTAAAAGAGTAAAACCTTTCCTGAATTTTCAATTTTGTTGTTGTTTGTTAATTTTCAATTTTTGTTTGTTATGTTATGAGGATTTGATTTTTTGGTTATGTTATGAAATTTAATCTGACAGCTTTGACATTTGACGAACTGCAGGCGCACACATTTAGTTCGCGCGTTGCAAAACGGTGTAAACGAACTAGAACCAAGCATTGGTGCTACCGTACTATCCCCACCCACTTAGTCCCATCGGACCGTACTAAACGTTTATGGGTGTAAACTAGGCTAGTAACTTTTCGGGTTTAGATTTCGTTCATACTATATTTTTATATATATTGGTTGTATAACAACACGACAACAGCTCGTCACTTAGTCGATCTTATTCCAATCGTGTGAGATGGAAAGAGACGAAACCTGAATTTGAAAATCTATATGTTATAGATATTTGGTACACCTGATTGTGATATGATTAAAGCGATGAACAATCGGCCAACTAACGAGAATGTGTATCATTTTATTCGGTTTCGCGTTTTTTGTGATGTTTCATGTTGTTGGACATTTTTATTGAGTGAAATTTCGTATAGAAGTGCGGTAATATATATGTCGGTGTACTTTTAATAATTGAAAATGAAATTATTAAAAACTTTTCGTCGAGTAGTGTTGTGTTTCGAAGTGAAAGAACTTGCTGAAACAATACATTGGTGGTCGAAAATGGACATTTGGTAACTATAATATAAATTAATATGTGGTAATTATTGAAAATGAAAGTGGAACATTGAACAGATAATATTAAAAACTCTTGCTCGTTTGATGTGTTTCGAATTAAATGAACTTAATCAAACACATTGGTATTATGTATAAATTTGTGTTCGAAATTATGGATACCTATGCTGCTTTTTGCTTTTCTTGTTTATTTATATTAATTTTCATAATTTATACTGCTGACTATGCAAATGTAATTTGCCGATCGAACAACAAATGCCTGTCTCAATTGTGAAATATTGGTTTTATTTGATGACTATTGACAGATTCTACGAAGTAAGAACCACATAGTACACCATCTAGATGGTGTAGGTACTCTGTGGTAA
The DNA here is from genome assembly GCA_910591695.1 of Galerucella pusilla. NCBI lineage: Eukaryota > Metazoa > Arthropoda > Insecta > Coleoptera > Chrysomelidae > Galerucella > Galerucella pusilla. The sequence continues at coordinate 10,608 of CAJUYI010001541.1, forward strand.
GAACAGACTCAATGAATTTGTTATTGAATTATACATAAAGAAAAAGGTTTTTCATTGCATTTACTTATGATTCATGATATTAATAGAGACAAATCATCTGTATGATAAAGTTTATCTTCTATTACTTTGACGCGCCTATTTGGCGTTAAAAAAATGCGTTTTTGCTACTTTTTCAGTTATTCAGTTACACGCATCGGTGAAAACGATATTCCATCAATCAATGTTACTGTCAAAGCTTTGAAACAATGCCATGTTGTCGTGTAATTGTACCCCATGCATCATGCGCTTTGATAACATCCATCTATTTAAATCTGCATAAAGTTGCGGCTTTTTCCCTTTTGCACTTTTATCTAAATAAAGTGGCTTTTTCACATAATAATTATGAATTATAGAAACGTTTCTTTCACGAATATCATCTCAAGCGATACTTTTAAAACAATTTTCTCATAATCGCTTCACAGTTTTCAAATTATTATAATATTTATTCCATAGAAGTGGCCGAGTCGTTGAACCTTATCAGAAGGTTCTTTAAAAAGGTATAAAATATTCAAACGCAAATTCAAAAGTTTGTTAAACTGAAACAACTTTTGTCAATTATTCATAAGTTTACTTCGATTTTGTGAAACTGAATTCTGATAAACATTAGAATGGTCCGCCAATAAGGCAGCTAGTGCAGGCGGATCTACTCTTTTTGTACAGAATGGGTGCCTAATTAAGGTTTTGTGTTCGCATACTTTCTCGTATCTTGAAGATTTGCTCCGCAGTGAAAAAGTGTTATAGTTTATGAAATATCCTTCCATTACCTATTAAATTAAAACGGTAAAAATATCTAAACGGTACCCTCCATTAAATCCATTAAAATATCTTGATATCGCTATTAAAATGTCAAGTATAATCAGGATTACATTCTCTTTTTTGACGTAATTTGCGAGTTCCGCTAACTCACTTGATTAGAATGTCTTAAAATCTTAATTATTAATTAATACTCAATATATGTTTGTCACTGGATCGATTTATTTATAAAATGTGGAAATGATTTTTTTTATAGAAAAAGCATATTAACTATAGCTAGATATATATTAAAAAAGTAAATCAGGACAAGGCAAATCTTATTACGATAATGACAATTACATGTCATTTATTAATACACTTAATTGGTCTATTTTAAGTAAATCTATGTAAATTAAATTTGTTGTTAACTGTCAAGACTTAGAGGTGATTGTGCAAAATAAATACTTATTTAAACTTTTATAAATAAATTGCAACTTAGGTAACTGAGCAATATTTACGGGACAGATGGATAAGGCAGGTGAAGAAACTGCGAGAAAATGAGTGATACTGATGAAAATATTGTATTATTGTTGTTTATTTAACCAAATTTTTACCACTGTCTCCATGTATGCAGTCAGTAAATTATTCTTCTAATGGCCTCTCGCACCGACTGTTTTAAGTAAGGGCCACTTGAAGTTAATATTCTTGTTGCACCGTATGTCAAACTCAATTTAAACCTCCCTTAACCTAAGCCGTCAATTTCGGAGGCTTATAAAAAAACTTAAATTCTGTTAACCTAAAAGTTGCTTGTTGGCTGGTGGTTTGTTGTGTTGCAACAAAAAAATGGACATTTTCAAAGACGATTTAGATGTGTTAGAAATAATAGAATATGGTTTTCCGAGACGAATATTTGTTCGGCCAAATTATTTTCACTCAATGGAAATTAACTTTTTTTAAGACATCTAGATTTTACAAAGAAACTGTTATGTTTATTGTAAGTTTAATAGAATATCGTCTGGAGTATCCTGATGAGAGGTAATAAAACCAAATAGATATACATATATGTTTATTATAATTATGTAGTTTCATATTTTATTCAAATTGATGTAGCTACAGGTAGCAGAACCATAGCAAAAGTATCCAGGTTAGCGACATTGTATCCCAGATTTATGCAAATGCCAACAACACAAAGAGAGATCCTGACACACCAAGAAACATTTTATTCAATGTCTAGATTTCTACGTCAGACACAAACCAAACAAAAATGCCATAAACAAATAATCACTTGAATTAAACTAAAAATATCCTAAAATTTGCATTGATGACAAACTGCATGGCTACTTAGTTAAGCCGACCTATAGTTGACATGGTGCAAGGGTTATATTTTTAAGGGAGGCTTAGATTTTAAGCTTTACTTAGCTAAGTACACTTAAACAGTGAGTCGGTGTAAGCTGCAATAAATTTATTATTATAAATAATTTAAAACTCAAGTTTTCTGCCTTACTTCAAATTCAATAAATTATTACTATTGAAATTCCCATAATTCTTATCGGAAGACGTCGACTTCTAATTCTATTTCGTACATATTTAATTATGTGACGAAGGAGTATCTAGAAAACCACAGTGACCATTTTTCATTTTTTTTTAAACTGGTTTTAATGAAATGCTCACTTCGGGGGGCGATTTTCGTTTGAGGAAATGATAAATGATAAAATACGATGGCGATCAAGGAACCGGTTACTTTATCAACATACGCCAGTGCCGGAGAATAGCTTTTTGGTTCCAGCATTATATTACACATCGTAATAAATAGTACAACTTCCTTATTTTAGTCCAGTATTAAGGTTCTCCAACGTCAACTTTGATGAACGCGCGGAACCGAACCAGGTGTGGGCATTCCCAGATGCTTAACTAGGTCATGGTTAAAAGGGTTGGTAAAAGAACAACACAATGAACACTGGAAGAATACGCCCAGGCAAATACATATGAAGAAATTCATAAAAGAACCATCAGAAAAAGTAGCGAAAGAACTGCTCTTAATGAGCAGGAACAAACTACGCACCATAGCGGGTCTACTTACGGGACAATTTCCCACAAAAGAGCACCTGAACAAAATAGGGCTGTATAACAGAGACCTGCTTACATGCAGAAGATGCAAAAAGGACACCGAAACAGCTCTGCATTTACTATGCAACTCTCAGACGCTGGACCACAGGAGGCAGACACTGTATGGTAGACCCCAAATGGCCACAGAAGACTTCTACAACCTACCAGCAAAGAACCTGTATGAGCTAATAGAGAGAACGGATTGTCTGAATAGGCTGTAGTCAGAACACGAGTATCCACAATAGGTGGTGCCGGCGAAGGGACGGCTCCTTAAAAAAAAGGTTTTTCAACGCTTTTGTTTCATTTTCACTTGTATTTTCTTGTCTTTGAATCTCATTATAGCGATTCTTCGAATTGAAATTAGTAAATTCCACTCTACTTTTCTCTTAATCTTAGATTGATATGGGTATTATATTCTTCCTCTACGCCCTTAACAAATCTGTCGTTTGTACCTTCATTTTATGTTAGAGCTCCTTGTCCAGACCCGTCCCTGCCACAGATAGATTTCAGGTGCTCCATATATTCGGAAGATTGTGGTTTCCTCCCCCATTGTCGAAAACCTTAACTTAGTCAGATCTTCGCAGCTGAGGTTATGGTATGCTGTGTATTTGTTTGTTCAGTCTACACTGCCCAGTCAGGAACCTAACCAAAATCCTGGTTGTTAGCTTGTTCTGTGATTAATTTTTGGCCTGACTTATCCCCTTGTTCTACCATTTTTAAACTGCTGTTCAGTTTTTGATTTTTCATGGAAAGGAGCACTTCCTGTTCCATGTCCTAGTGAATATTCCTCTTTATCGTCCTTGTAATCAGTGTGCAGTAGTACCCAGACGCCCAGACTCACTGTCTGTCTTGACTGCCCAACTCTCTGGGTTCCCAAGCGATATCAGATAAGTTTGGGACGGAGTATATAGCAATGGGCTATAGGCTTGTACTTAAACTCCTGCCTCAATAACTCTCCAGTGTATTGAAGTGTTGCTGTTCCTTTCAGCCTGCTATATATTTCTTCTTTAAAACTATTGCTACTAATCTTGCCTCCCCTGTATGTATAATATAATAAATTATATCTTTCGGTAAATCCAATATAAGTATGCCTTTTTTTAAACAAATTGTATAATTTAAATCATAATCTTTTGTGATTTATTCCCAGTTGAGCCGCTACTGTAACCAGTTAGGTTGCTTAAGTTCTTATCTCTTTAGCTTTACCACTAATGTGCCCACATTCTATTTGTGTGCTCGGTTAGGTAACAATTATCTGTGCCTATGCCCGAAAATACGTTTACTCGAATACCCCCTCTCGCTGCTATATAGCGGTCAATGACTAAGAATTGTCTTGCAGTAAACCAATTAGAGTAAGAATAAGATGGGTATCTTTCGAGATGATTTAGTTTACGGTGGACGATGATGAATTATATGATGTACTGAACAACATGTATAAAGGAGAAAAGATGATTAAAAAGAGAAGCGGCAAGGAATGTTGTGTAGAGTCAGCGTGTGATAAGTATTATTTAAATGAATTATGTTTTACTGTTTTTCCTTAAGCCAAGATAACTGTTATTATACAGTGCACATGAGGCTGAAACTGATAAAAATTTGTAAGGCGTTATAATTTGTATGATACTATTATCTTCACATCTAAATTTTAAATTGCTTAATAAAACTTAAAATTTAAAACGAATTAATAATCAATTCTTAAGGAAAAAATTTATCTTCGGTATTCGTTATGCGTACAATTTTTGTAAAAATTTTATTGTCTTAGTGAATTTATCACTATGCCGCAGATATTTATGATACTCATTTGGAATACTTAACATAATGTTTCAATAGCATAAGAATGTTGAATAATATATTGTTATTTTAATTTTATTACTGTAAACGTACTAACAATAGGCTGCTTCATTTTACAAATGCAGTGTAGGTACCTACAACATGTTTAACGGTACTTAAACATTGGTTAAATTTATATACAAGCAAAGTCACCCTATTGATGTATAATGAAATGACAGACTAATCATTTTCCATATCCATCGTTAATTGTCCATTTTTACATATTTTGTACTTGACACTGAATATTGTATCTTTTCTCTCAGTTACAATTTATTATCTATTTTCTATAAACATAATAATATATTCTATTAGTATTTTCAATCTATTGTATGTACGCCAGTGAAACACTGGGCAAATAATAAAGTTATTAAGTGGGTTATCGTAAATACTATCTTGGAGTTTTGGCCTCGACTTAGTGACAGTGGCAGTGAGGAAATGGCATATAATGCAACACAATGTTTGCAATGTCCATATTACGCCGTACTATTGAGCTCCTACCAGTCTATAAATCTTGTGTTCATGCGAACATTAAGCAGCTTTACAATGAATATACAAATTGTGTCTGTGTTGAAGATATAAACTAGCAATTTTAACTTCATTCAGATAACTTTTTGTGTGTGAATATAAAAAAGAAAGCAATATAGAATGAGTGTTTTTGAGTGCTCAATGAATAATAATAATCAGGCATGAGGTTATTTTATTAGTAGAGAAGAGTACAAAATAAATCATGAGTTGACTTGATAAATTAAAGATGAAATAGAATTAATAAACAGACAAGAAATAGCAAGATGGCTGGGACATGTACGGAGAGCTGGAGAGAGCTTATTCTATATTAGGCTGGAACCTTGGTAGCTCAAGGAAAACTCAAGACTACTTGGTGGCAAGAAGTGAAGGACGTGAAAAAGTAGGAGGACGCAAACAAAAGGCAAAGACATATATGTAATATGATCTAATGAGGACTGGTAGACCTCGCACTAAATGACCTTGTACACTGGAAGACTACGCCAGGCAAATACATGGGAAGAAATTCATAAAAGAACCATCAGAAAAAGTAGCGAAAGAACTGCTCTCAATCAGCAGGAACAAACTACGGGGCTACTTACGGGACACTTTCCCACAAAGGAGCACCTGAACAAAATAGAGCTGTATATAGCGGACACCTTACATGCAGAAGATTCAAAAAGGATACCGGAACAGCTTTGCATATTCTATGCAACTGTGAGACGCTGGACCACAAGAGGCAGAAACTGTAGGGTAGATCCCAAGTGACTCCAGAAGACTTCTACAACCAACCAGCAAAGAACCTGTATGAGCTAATACAGGGAACGGATTGGCTGAATAGGCTGTAGTCAGAGCACTAGGAGTATCGTCAATAAGCCCAGGAGGCACCTTTTGGGATGCTGAGTATATATTTCTTGAAAATTGTAGTTGCCTTGATATTTTTTTCAATTTTTCAAGGTTTCAAAGAAACATGCACTTTATGTTTAAAAATATTTTAAGGTCAATTGTAGGTACCGACTTAAATTTTTCATTCTTCTAAACCAAATATTATCTCATTATCTATAATTTTAACATCTTTTCGAATTGATCACGATCTCAAATTCCACGCGAACAAAGCCGTCTCAAATATATAGTTATCGTGAAAATATTAGTTACAAGTTCAAAGGTGCTAAAATGTTTCACGAAATTGTGCATCTGCCAGTCTCGCATCTAATTGGTACATACAAAGTTAATATGTTGCTTGGCTTTGTAAAAAATTGTGGAATAGTTGGTCACTTAAATCGATGAATGTACGGAATTAATTACAATTGCGGAGAACGGTGTAAAGTGACATTATTGAAAGAAAATGTGAAATGGAATTGAAAAATGCCGAGTACTTAGTCAAAAATTTGACATTATAGAATCTATAAAAATAAATAGTGAACGAAGTAAAAAAATAGACAGCCATCATGACTGTCTTCTACATTCTTTTTCACATTCCATAGTAAATGTTCAAGGTGCTTCTATGATATTGGTTAATTTTATCCATTTAAGATCTTTCCATATAAAATGTTTCGAGATCGATAGCTCCTAAGACACATGCCAGTGAGCCCCGCATGCTGTGGGAAGGCTATGTACAGGAGGTTTTTGCCTGCTACCCTCTGGATAGCAGCAGGAAATCGAGAAATGCTGCATTCTTCACAATCCCACAGTCAACAGCCTGATGGTTCTGTCCTTCACGAGGCTGGTGAAGACAGACCCCAATTGTACCCACCGACTTTCCATTCTTTAGGCGCGCACTATAATCTGGAATATTTTTATGGTGGTGATTACTACGTGGTCCAGACGGTTAGGCCAAGACCAAGGGGTCGTTGCAATAGCAAGAAGTTCACGGTTTGTGACTAATGCACAAGATTTGTTCCCTATTTCCTAACCAGATCGTCCTACTACGCACAATGCATTTATGCCCGTATTTATAGTCGAGACTTCAGACCGAGCTCGAGCTCGTGAACGCCTTGAGACGAGAACGTATTTTATAGTCGAAACTCGAGACCAACAGCTTTAGAAACGCTGCAACTGCACATGTGCCAATGGAGTCTCAAGGCAGCTAGCGACCTGTCTTGAGCTCGACTTGAGACGCGGTTTGTGACATTTGTTTTGTTATTTGAGGTTAGATTGTGTATTGGGTTTGTGATAGAATAACAATTTCAATAGTGATTAGTGAAAATGGATTATAAGATATAGGATTTTTTGGAATTTCTTGATTTTGTGGAGGAAAATATGCAAAATGATAAGATTCCAAAAAGATACATAAGGGATGTAGAAAATCCTATGGAATCCTATGGAATTTTATAACGCGGGAGAATTTCGTATACGTTATAGACTTACAAAAAATGTCGTTAATGATATTTCATCTTTGGTTGTCAAAAATTTGACGGAAGTAAACATTGAACATCCTCCCGAGGAGTTGTCTAGGTAATCGTTCATCTTGTCTTCCCAGGAAGGTGGACTGGTCACTAGGAGACATCTCCTTTATATCGGCAGGTGTAGGCCAAGACTCACCGAACACACACTCTCTTATTGACGATAACTCCGGACACTCGCATAAGACATGCCTAACTCTTTCATATTCCTGACAGTCGTAGCTTAACCATATGGAGAGAAATGATAGATTAGAATTTTCTTAAAATTATTCTGAGACTCTTTTATGGATTTAAAGAAAAATTGTTTAACAAATTAGCGAAAAGAGAGAAATGACAAAGTTATTAATAACAATAGAATGTGAAACCTTTATTTGTAGCTTACTGGTTTGAGACAAAACAAGGATAAACTTGAATTATTGTATTATTTTTCGCTTTTACTCACCAAATAAGTCAACTTAGAAATTTTCTTTGGTTTCTAAGTTTTCCTTGATTTGCCACTTAATAAATTAAAGGAAACGACTCTGCTTTACCCGAACAAATAATAAGTTTTTTAAAAGAAACGCTGAATTTTAATGATTTCAATTTAAATATAAAAAAATTCTGTCAATGACTTAATTAATTGGTTACAGTCTGTTGGGTGAATTTAATCTTTGTTTATTTATTGTATTGTATTTTAATTAAATATATTTTATACTTTCAACATAATTATATTTACAATTAATATCATAAATCACTAAATGAACCTTTTTTTATTTATCTATCATTTGTTTTTATTCTAATTAAACATTTTTATTTAACTTTTCAACATTGGAACCAATAAATAAAAAATTACGACCATCAATTTTTCTAAATCACGAAATATATCAATACCGACGCTGAAAATTAACTCGATGCAACATCATCTGAAAATTTAATTTAGCGTTAATTTAAATCGCGTATAGTTTCTGAATCATTTATTGATTACGCGCTGTCTCTGCTATTATAATTCACGAGGCGCATGGCAATTTAAACAAAAATGCACTGCAAAATTTATGACTTGTTCTAAATTGAAGTACGTCCTGTGTAAAAACAATGAATTCCTAATTAGACATCGGCCCAAATGTTTATAATCGATAAATCATTTGCAGTTTTTATCAAAAAGTAACATTATTATTTTATTTATATTTTGGAGGTTTGGAAGTATCAAAAACAGAGAAATTCTTATAATTATTGTTATCCATTCATTCAGGAAAAGGTAATATTTTTCCTAGATCACATGACATTAAACTTACCCCTCATGGGGATCAAGTTTCTTGAGTATCTCTCGCAGACTCCAGTGTATCGTGTATCAGATCACAGATTGATTCAGGTCGTGATGTGAAATTTTTCCTTCTTCTCATATTATGTTGGGACTTTCACATTCCCGTTGGGACTTGAAGCAGAAGCAGATCAAAAACAAGATTTAAGAATCAGGAGTATCCTCTGGATGTTTGAATTACATTGCTACTGCTTCATGCAGCTATTGAACTTCCTGTATCAGAAAATTGGACGCTAGCAAGTCCAGAGCAAAAGGAGTAAAAAAAAGTCGTTTCTGATGTTAGAGAAAATGTGAAGCATACCTGCACTTTCTGGCAGAATGTCGCTCTCTCTTTTATTCAAGATACTTCTGTACCTTATCACAAGTAGGAAATGATAAATCCAAAACAGATTCTGTACTTCAGTGTAGTACTTCAAGTAATAGGTTCCAGGGTTGTGCTTTAACTGGGCCAGAAGATGGCACAATAGATCTAACACACACTCCACTTATACTTTGGCAAGTTTATCTGAAGCCGTGAAAGGAATGCAGTCGAAAACATTCGATATTGCCACGTTTAACTATGAAAAAGCTAAAGTGCTAAGTATGTACTGATAATAATTAGAAAAGGGACTTTTTATTATTAACAATATGATTAAACGTTAATTCTTCAATGTGCTTGCTTCCTTGGATTTTTTCTATTAACATTATTTTTTCAATTCAAGAAAATGAACACTTTTCCAAATTTGTTATGGGCTTCTTCAAGCTCTGGCAGCGTTGTACGAAAACCATAATTACCACACCCTCCGAATTACATAATTGGTGATTTTTATCGAAAGCTGGCTCCTTATTGGCAAGCGCGTGTGTGTGTTCTTCCCTCTCACTCTGTCAATTGACTAATATTGATTTATCCAGTGGCGTTGGTATTGTCAGTGACCTTTGTATTTTCAGTTTTCCTTGGAAAAATAGGTACCGTACGCCATTTGTACGTTTATGACAGATATGCGCCATGTTTCCTAGCCTCTTGCCGATGCCCCGTAGCTTCAGATAAACTATAATTCATTCTTTCAGTTGCTAGTTTTAAAGTATTGTGCCTTAGTCACTTGCTGTTACCGGAAGACATTTCTACCTCTAAAGCCTGTATGTTGAAAATCACCTACCACTTTTACCATGAAACCAAGAAAATGGATAAAAAAATTTTTTTTACCATTTATTTATGAAGAACTAACGAAAAACTTACAAACATCTTTGAGTGCAAATAACAAGTTTTGCACCTTCCTAAAGTGTGGATGACTCAAATAGGCACTTTAATTTGGAAAACTAGTAACGACCAAAATGATCGAGAGCTACTGATGGTTAATGAGACGTATTAGAAAACTCTTTGAAGCAACCTCGACAGGTGATACGTCTACCATTTTTAACGATATTTCTAGCTTTGCCACCTTTTCTTGGCCGACGGTAAACAGCGAATAGTTGGCCGTGGTCCATCAAAAACAAAACAGAAAGTTGAAAGCCACGTTCGCCGCCATCTTGACGTACGTGAATTCGGAATTTATGGACGTGGTTATTAATTTCTGAGTGTTCTTGAATCACCGATTTAAAATTTCCACTATTGCTTTGTTTATATAATTATTTTGAATAAATCTAAAAAACGTAATTTTTTTCTGTTTAACCAGGAATATATTCAAATAAAGCAGATCTACTTATTTTAAGAATTCAAATATTTATACTTGGGTGGTTTAGTAATGTTTGCCTCTTCATTTATTCTTGAAATTTTTTAATAATATTTAACATGAATTATGATGATTAAATATGATGAGGTTTAATATTAATCTACTCTCACAGCCTTATGCTTAGTCAATCTCCAGCGTTTCGCCTTACTTTCTCCGCTCGCTTTGCATGGTTGTATTGCATAGTCAATCGCCAGAATTATTACGATTGCGCAGTGGCTTTTATTTTGGCGAAGCGCTGGCGTTCGGATGGAGATGATCAGGCAATCTTTCAAACCACATTTTACCTAATAGTGCAATTTGTGAGAATCAAGGATCTGGATTTTGACATATTAAAATGCGAATAAAGATAATTGTATAAAATAGTACAAAAAATCAATTTAAATTAAACAGTAAATATAAATTAACCTTAATTGAATATATAACTAGTAATATTGTCTTTCAAAACTGCTTATTTTGTGTGGACCTTAGGTCTTTGTAGATTTTAATCTAACCGTAACTAGGCGTTAATAGTAAATTATTTAGTTAGTATTCCGAATATTAATAGAATACGTGTTGGAAAATATTTTCGACATACCATGACGTGAATATTAATCACGGCTTGATTTATTGCTTCAAACCGAGAATATATTATGTAGCATCCGTTTCATTAATTAAACTATCCATTTAGTTTGGGTTTTCGATAATTGCTGTTTGTAATACCTAACGATATACGATATTATTTAAATACAATTTAAATGCTTAAAACTTTATAAACTTATTATAAATCTTACTCTCGAGTTGTCAGTTTTTTTTTTATTCTGTTATTTAACGTCGGTCTATTTCTGCGACTGTGGCTAATCACCGACGCCGGGAGCACTCTACCCCTAACCGGAAATTTTTGGCGAACCCACTAGTGTTCCAACCAGTGGTAGCGTTCTTTAACGAGCCCAACATCCATGGACTCGGGACCTCGGTTTTACGTCTCCTCCGAAAGACGGCATATCTACATTATACCTCGTGCTCATTGGTATAATGCCTGCGAGCTGTGATATGCTAGTCCGCTGCAGGCTGTACGGGCCCCATACGATGGTTTTCCCTGGCATGGTCGTCACCCATCCAAGTACTAACCATGTCCGACCTTGCTTGACTGTAATTATCGCATCGAACGCTACAGTGCTGGGTCGTCGTCCCGAGTTGTCAGTTTTTATTTTCTTTAATTTGAAGGATGATACTATATGTCAAAAAGTATAGGGAATAGAGTCAGGGGCTAGTACTAGAGTGCCGCCCAGATTTAGCTAATGCCCCGGCAGATAACAATATTATCATGAGGTGGGTTAAAGGGCACGACAGGAGTAAAGGAAATCGCATTGCCGATTCTATAGCCAGAGAAGCGGCTGAACTAGAAATTTTATGACCCAGTGACACTTACGGCCTGACGATTTCAACAACTGCGGAACTAGCCAAACGTTACACCCATGCTCAAGAGATGGGATGGAATCGAAGGATGTAGTCTTGCCAGGATCACCCTGGGCGACCCTGGGAAGCTGGCGCCGATGAAATATTTGGCGATGACAAGGAAAAACCTACACTTAACAGCAGGATTTCTGACTGGTCACTGTCAACTAAGGAAACACCTCCATACTATGGGGCTAGTGGACACACCTCTATGCAGGATGTGTGAACAGGCATGTCTTATGCGAGTGTCCGGAGTTATCGTCAATAAAAGAGTGTGTGTTCGGTGAGTCTTGGCCTACACATGCCGATATAAAGGTGATGTCTCCTAGTGACCTGTCCACCTTCCTGGGAAGGACAGGATGGACGATGGCCTAGGAAGACAACTTCTCGGGAGGATATACATGCTGTCCCATGCCTCTCTCGGCCTCCCGCGTTTTCTCTTATTCATATTTCTGGTCTCCCAAACTTGCTTAACTTGTCTGTAATTTAACATTCTTTGTAGGTGTCCCCACCATCCCAATTGTCTTGATTGAATATACTCAAGTGTCGATTTTATTTCTAGATCCTTTCTTATTGTTGTATTTCTTACTTTATCTATTCTTTTGACTCCTTTAACTCTTCTCAGATATTTCATTCCTACTGCTTGTATTTTGCTCTTCTGTCTGCCTGTCAGTGTCCATGATTCACAACCAAATGTCAGAATTGGTCTATATATGGTCTTAAATACATTTAATTTGGTCTTCATTGATCTCTTTTTTGTTTATAAAAGCCTGATTCATTGCGTAGTACAATTTCAATGTTTTTTGCACTCTATCATTTATTTCTTTTTTCCTGTCTCCCGTTCTCTTGTAGTTCTACACCTAGATATTTGAAACTTGTTACTTGTTCAATTATAATATTGTCTACTCTTATCTGTATGTATGTTCCTTTCCTATAGCCATAACTTTTGTTTTTATTTAATTCCATACCATATTGTTCCAGTGCACAATTCCAAATCTCTAAGTTCTTTTGTAAATCAACTTCCTTTTCAGTCACAATGACTATATCATCTGCAAATGCTCCTTCCGACACTTGTACCATTTCCATGTATCTGTATCCTACCTTAAATTTTTTAACTTTTACTTTACATTCCTTCATTACCCCAGCAATATATATTGTGAACAGTGTAGGACTTAGTCCTTGCCTCAATCCTTCGTTTCTCACGTAATGTCTGTAAAAACATTCTCAATTTAATCGCCAAACAAGAATTATTTCAATCACATGAGAAATTACTAAAATATTCAAGTTAGGAAATTTGTTAGATTCCGTCCAGGGGAGTTCAATGATGTCACCGAATAGCAAAAACTCAAATTCGCCACTAAGAGCGTTCCCTGAATTCTATGATTTTAGAAAAAAACTTGTGAGGATTAATATATATGAGTTGAAATCGCCCAGTTGGAAGTCATTACTCTCTAAAATTTAAATTCAAATGCAGTAAATAAAACAAAATAGTTTCCTTTATACGAAGCTTTTTCCTTCACATCCGTAAAGTTTACTGATGAGATTTAGTAGAGACCCCGCTACAACTAATCAAAAGCACCCGAAAGATAAACAAAAAGTGCAGAGAAAAAACTCCCAATCCATTAATATTGGTAGCTCGAATGAAATATTTCTTCCGTTAAACTGATTAGCCAAGTCATGTGAGGAAAGTTAATGTTGAAAACTTTGTTTTTCCCTAGTATTAGAATGTTTATTTTGCATTTTCTTTATTTGCCGTTTGTATTTTCTCAACTAATGCTACTAAAGCCGGAATATTTATATCCTTGTACTTTTAGACATTGTTAATTTGGTGAAGACGTTCAGAGACCCTGTAAATGTTTCATTATTCCTGGAATTAGCTAGAGATTTCCATCATTAGGAAGCAAACAGAGGATTTAAAACATTATAATGTTGATTTTGTTTCAAAAACGCTTCTTGAAGCTGCCTTTTAGTCAATAATTGCTGCACTGCTGCCTTGCTGTAAGTTAATATGTTTATCCTATGAATATAAAGGGAGAAAGTATAAAGAAGACTCTGATTAATAGCTGACACTTAAATGTGTCTGTCTATTTTTTCTACCTCCACTTTGAGTTAATTGAAAAGAATATTTCAAAATGGAGCTATGCATGAACTAGATTGTTGAGTTGACTAATTCCCACACATAGTGTTGTTAATCAATCTTTGTCATGTGGCATTGCTGACAGTTATAAGCACTAACGATTAATGTTTTGAATAAATTTTGTAGGCGTTTAAAACTAGCTTTTAAAAGTGGAATGCGAATAATTTCATTCGGTAGAATTTTGTAAAATATTACAGAGTACCCATCTAAAATATTGTTCATTAGAATAAGATTTATTCATTGTACTGAATATACATTTATAATCTTTTAAATTGATAGAAAATCTAATTATAAATGAAGATTGAGGATGGGATGTGTTTACACTAAACCACAAATCTAAATAGTATAGCGTATTTTCCAGATCTTTGGATACAAATCTAGAGTCAGCAGCTGTGCTACAACTTGTCTCCATTATGCCCGGTTTTATAAAGCAGAGTTAAATATCTCGAGTTACCCCGAGGGTTAACTCTCTGGTTAAAATGCAGAGATCACTGGCGTATTACTGTGAAAATATATAAGAAAAGAAAAAGTCGGGCCATAAAACAGTGTTTCCTTCTATGAGTCGTGTACAACAAAACCTTTAACCTCACATTTTTTGTTATATAGTGGCGTGGAAAATTGAAATTACTAAATTTAAAAATAGATTTTTCCAGCATCAGTAGAAGGAGTGTAAACTTTTCGGAAGAAGAAGTTGTTGTACTGACTGCGTTTCTATTTTTAAAAACCCTAGGTTCTCGAGGTGCCTCAACCATTTGAATAATGTCTTCCTCATCATCTGTTGGAAAGTCATCAAAAATTTCAAATTAATCTCTCACTCCATCCATGTCCACATTGAAAATATATCGGATATGATATTATTTATATATATTATATCTGTTTCCAACATAACCTTCCGTTACTTCACATTTTATCATTTTGTGCATGACAACCGCGGCTAACTCGAGAGTTAACCCGAGCCAAATGGTGGGGCAGGGTTAACGCTTTATAAAACGCTGTATCACCCACCGGTCACAGGGTTAACTCTCGGGGCAGGGGTTACCCATAAGCTTATAAAACCGGGCATTAGGAAGTTTAATTGAAATGAAGGCAAATTACAGCAGCTTTTAGTGTTTTTTGTGAATTTAGATTTTTCGTCACAATATTTTGTGTGCTTTAAGCATATATGTCATTCATTCATTGATACGTTTGGGCTGGACTCAACAGTCCAGGCACTTGAACTGAATCTTTGTACCATTACCCTTGTTATCTACCTACTACCATTCCAGTCTCCAGAAGCTTCTTGTCTTCTATATAGGCCACCAGTTTATCTGGAGGGATATTCAGTAGTTGTGATGGTTGTATTATTTCCACTCCAAAGTGCTTCCGTCTCAGTTCTTGCGAGCTCTCACAGAAGCAGAGTATGTGAGTAGGTGTTTCATCGTAGAGTTCTCATTTTCTGTACATAGGTTCACCAACTTGTGCAAATACTTCCTCAGGTCGGTTACTGTCTTCAAATTTCTCTTACCCAGTTTCAGCAGCCTGCACGAGAGTTCCTTGTCTAACTTATTCGGTAGACTCTTAGTACGAAGGTGTACTTGTGTCAGCCTCCATTTGATTTGGTGTGCCTTAACTAGCCAGTTCCCGACTTCCCCCCTTATGTAATCCTTTGTGATTCCACAAAACGGTTCCGGACCTGTGAAGGCTCCTTTAGAGCCTTATTTAGCTAGCATACGCGTCGCATACGCCACATCTTCAGCACTACTATTCGTATCCTTGTCACAAAATATTGCTACTCAAGACCAAAGTAGAGATGGTTTGAAGCTTGTTTTTACACATCTACAGCACCATTCGGCAATGTTTGTCGTCAATAACTAATGCACAAAATAGAACTCGAAACAATTACTTATTCCCTTAATAGTGATGAGCAAAATTGGTCTTGGTCTTGATTTGCTCATCACTATCCCTTAATTATACCTATTGACAATTGTTGCAGGATAATCTTTTTTGACGTATGTTACGTCATGCGCTAGATATACAATTGACATATAGTGTGAAAAACTAGAATGGAATAAATTGATTATTTCAGTTATCATTTCTAATTTAATCTGAACCTTATGAGTGGAAACCATCAGAATTACTGATGATTTCAGCTCTATAACTAATAAAGTAAATAACAAATTTCAAGTAAAAAATATAAAATCTCTTTTTGACTTCTATTTGTATATAAAAACGGGTGCAAAATAGATTATTTCAATACAGCACATTCGCCAGTTTCCATTCGAATAAATTACAAATGGAAACTAATTTGAAAACACCAATATGGCGTTCATTCGTTTACATAGACAGTGTATAGAATTCGTTGGCATCGGTGGACGGGACATGCATAATGCGTAAGCAATCACAGAGGAAGGGACGTAAAACGTGTCCGAACGGGATGGAGCGGGGTGAAATCCTACACCATGGAAATGAAACAGCTGTGCCTCTCTGTACTCAAAGGGGTTGAAGTCTGTGCACGATCCAATTTGTCAGTGTGTTTCGTTTCCAACTAAATATTAACTAGGCTGCATTAAACTTTCGAGAGTATTATCTACGAATTTGAACGATGTATAACTAGAGGACTTTTGGAATTAGATTGGGGAATCTGAGTAGTTTTTTTTCTACGTTTCAAGGTAGAATTCGATGATTTAATTTAATAGAAAGATAAAATTACTTCACCTAACTTTATATTAGGCAATTACAAGCATTTATAGGCAAATATATAACTAATACTACAATTTGAAGAGAATGAATAGAATTTACAAACACTACACCAAGACTTTACACTAACTTACGCGCCTTCCGATAACCAAAGCTGTCTTCTTCAGAGACTGAAGGATTACGGTGTTACCGAGGGGGAAACCGTTGATGGTATTTGGTGTATTTTCATGCGCTGCAAGAGAGTGAAAATAAATTGAAAATAATTTGACAGATTTTAGAAATCTTGTCAGGCGAGAGCCCGAAGAGTTCGAGTGGCTATTGGCAACAAGTTTGAGAAAAGGCCTGGAAAATTCTTATCTAATTTATCGTTTAGTATTAGATAAGATTATTTTTTGTTTTTTAGAAATAAACTGCATCAACCGCCTTGGGTTATTAGCGGTGGTACAGTATGGTTTGTTCAATAATCATCTACATAACATATTATTGAGATTTTCTCATAAATATCAATGTCCTTCAGAAATCTCATAAGATTATCCACGTTACAGTGATCATTTAATAACGAGTCTATGGAGCACGGAAAATTATACATTTTACGATTTATTTCAAAAACCGGACACTGCACTAATACATGTTCAACACTTATTTGTACATCACATGTCATGCACATAGCTGGATCTTCCCTTTTAAGAAGATACTCGTGAGTGAAACGTGTATGACCCAGACGTAGTCGTGTCAAAATGGTCTGTGTTCTTCTTTTAGTGGGCAATGTTCTCCAAGGTGTTATACTCCTTTTTATTTTTCTCAGTTTGCTACTTGAACTGAACTGAACTGAACTGAACTGAACTGAACTGAACTGAACTGAACCACATATTTTGCCAATGTAGATGCACTTTTTCCTCAATGAGGCTCTTCAAATCTGATTTGGTAATTCTGTTCTCTGCAAATGGAAGGGATGAATTTTCTGATGTTTGCTTGGCAACCTTATCGGCGCTTTCATTACCGCATATGTCATGGGACCCAAAGGACAGATACCGTTTTATGACTGCTATTAAGTTTAGCAATCTGTTTGTTGATTTGAACAAGGAGTTCATTGGTGTGATACAGTTTCCCCATACTAACTGCTGCACTGAGTGAGTCTGTGACCAAAAGAAAATTTCCAGTTGACTGATTTTTGCATATATGTAATTGTAAATTGCATATAGTTCTGCAGAATATATACTGAGTGCTTCTGGTAGTCTTAGTCCAATTATCTCGGAATTCGTAACAACAACGCATGAGGTGCCATTTTCCATCTTTGATCCATCTGTGTAAATTATATTATAGTCGTGATATTGCGAAATAACATCTTTGAAGCTGTTTGTGATAACTTGTGTAGGTACTTCGTGTTTGTTAAACTTTCTAAGTCGGGTATCGATATTAGGTGCAACAGATATAGCCATGGGGGAACATCATTAGAAGTGGGGAAGAATTTTGTTGGAAGAGAGAAACAGAGCTTTTGGCAGATTCTGTTTATTCGTCCGTAGAAAGGTACTGGGAGATGGGGGTGGTTATTATAAAGAGAATTGACGGATGGTCTCCACACGAAATTACATTTGCAGCATATAATAAGCTTAACATCTCTCTCCTTAGACTTAAGTGCATTTCTCCAGTGTTGACAATAACGCTTTCCCTTGGACTTGTACGATATGCTCCTGTTGCTAAGCGTAGTGCTGTAAGTTGAATGACGTCTAGTTTTTTCAAAGTACGATTTCTAGCGGATGCATACACAATGGATCCATAGTCTAAGCGGGATCTCACGAATGAGTTTTGAACATGAAAAATACAATTATTATGAATGTTGTACCATTGGGAGGGGGATTTTTCAACATTCTTTTGTTCCGATATGCTGAAAGTTTATGATACTTCTCCACTCTCACTGAGAAAATAAATTTGAATGACATTCATTATCCAATTTCTTTGACGATGTTAGACACTGTAGTGTAGTTGATTATGTGGAATGGTTGGTGATTTTATTTTTTTTAATATCGAGTCCAATCAACATTGCAGATTCTTTTATCCAGTTAGACATTATGTTCACCCCAATTGGCATATTTTTGTACCATCCTGAAGAATACGGCGCTGTAATGTTGGTATTTTCTGGTAATTTTTGGTATTTTAAGTTGGTAATTTTGGTATTATTTGTCAAATATGGTATTTTAGTGTACAAATTTGGGTCAGCGGTTTCCCTCTCGGGTGTTACCCATCACGTAGCAAACGTCTTTTAGAGCGGCGTATTTGTAGACAAATGCTGTGAAAAGTTACTTCCACCACAATATCAAGCTACAGAGTAGTGGTTCATTTACAATCTGTTAAACATAAATTATATACGTATTTTCTTAATAATGGATTTCACTCTTCAAAAACACATTAACAATAGAAGCAGATTGGATATTTTGAATGGCTTTTGATGATTTTTCATCCATATATCACCAAATCTCTTATTTGGCCATTTTACCGAAATTATCTATGCTTCACAGCATGAAGAATTTATTTATAAAAAATTTAATGAAGTATAAAATGAATTTTAAAAGTTATCAAAATATGAATGGTGTTCTATTGTTGGAGAATTGCATTCACAGCGTTACCTATGAAAGGGTGTCAACGCAGTTCCGTAGGGGTGATATACGACCATTTTGAATAACATATGTTGAAGCTAGACGGGTAAAAAATTGTATCTTCAACAAAATATAACGAATTAAATCATTTGGTTTATTTGCAGAACCTTTTTCCTTTTACATGTAATAATAATAGTGGAAGATATTGATGTAATTGAAGAACAAATTGTTGGACAATATTTTTAAGATCCTAGATAAGTGAACGAACAAAAGATTGAGTAAGTGAGTTTTTGTTTTTCCTTTGCCGTTGAAATTGATAGTACACCAAGGTGGTGCCATCCATTCTGGTCCTACGATAATAAAACTGAAATTAATCTGATTATAACTAGTCGTAAAATGCATCCAAAAGTAGCGACAAAATTAACAACATAAGAATGAATATTAAGACATCTCGTAACTGAATTACAAAAAGTATATACCCAATCATGTACTTTTAGAATCAATAGCTGGTAATAGATTAAGCTCTAAAGATTGATGAAGATATTTCTTCACGAAAGACCATATTACACAGTAGCACAATTTTGCACCTTTGATTTTTGGAGTCTTTTTTTATTATAGCTTTATAATCTAATATTTCTTTCTATTATTGTACAGGGTGGTCAGTAAGTAATGGTCCAAAGTGAAATGGAAGATTTTTGGTCTAAAAATATTACAATCTGTCGCAACTTCCTTTAATAAAATATTGATGATAAAAAAGATACAGGGTGGCAAAGTTGGAATGTCAAAAATGTTTTTTCTCAGTAAATTGGAAGATTTTTGATATACAAACGTGAAAATTTAAAGGGGTTTTAGGGCCTGGGAAATCATAATATGTTATCCATTTCAATGTATTTTTATTGAGCGCCACAAAAGCGATGTAATTGGTATAACTGTGCGATTAACTTATTTATCGTTAACGGTATTCCTCTATTTATTGGAAAATATTAAAACTGCATCATTTTTGCGACAAAAGGGTATAACTATCATTAGTCTCAAAAGTTACTGGTTTTCGAGATATCCGCATTTTTAAACCCCCCTTCATAATTTTAATTCCATTTATTAGCACAAAAATAATAACGTTAGTAGGTTCTGATGTCAGCGAATGCATTAACCCTTATGATCCCACACATATTTACACCTAATGTCTACCGCAGAGAGTACCCGGGTACTCTGAACACTCTCGAGAAGTGTATTCAATAGTTTTTGGCTTTTCAGAAAAAGGAGCTCAGTGTTCGTATGTGCCCAAGAAAAATAAAGCAGTGATCTTGCTTTCGACAATACATAGAGCTGCAACTGTCAGCAGCAACACAGAAGCAAAAAAGCCGGAAATGATTCTTCACTATAATTCGACGAAAGCAGGTGTAGATCAAATGGTTTCAAAATACACCACCGAAAGAAAGACAAACCGTTGGCCATTTTGGACATATCTGCTTTGGCAGCCTACATAATTTTTACAGAACATAATCCTCAGGTTGTTCATAAAACGGACCGTCATCGACCTTTTTTGAAAAATTCGGGACGTGATCTTTGTCTACCTTCGGTAATAAAAAGAAGTCAGGAGCCTTTTGACAACGCGTTCTTATTTTGTAAAAGTAGCTATGGAAACTTTTCTTGGAGCAAAATTGGTTCCAGTACAAAACGTGGCAGTAACTCTCGTTCAAGAGCGTAATAAAAAGGGGCGCCTGAAGGTTACTGGCTATTGCCAATTGTGTAAAAAGGAAATGCGAAGAAAAACACGTAAAAGTTACAGCAAATGCAAGAATCCTGTGTGTGACCAGCACCCACATTTTGAAATAATTGTCAATAATTTAAAAAAAAGTATTGCTTCTTTATAGCATGTTTTCAATTTTTACTTAGTTTTATTTTTTCAAATAAAATTTTTTATAAAAATCCACTCATTCAGCTTCAGGATAATAGTGAGTACCCTGGTACTTGCATGGTAGACTAAAGATGTGGTGTATAAAATATGGAATATGAAAATAACAATCAATATGACGACATACAAAAAATGCCTTTGTGTATTAAACTACTTTTCCAGCACAAATGATTAGCTCTAACAGAAAAAAATATATGTAAATTTAAAATTGATATAGTACCCGGGTACTCGATGTGGTATCATAAGGGTTAATAGCTATAACATATCATTTCACTTTGGTCCATTTCTTACGGACCACCCTGTATATTTAAATATTATTTTTTATTTTATATTTTTATTTTTATTTATACTATTTATTTACATATTTTTTTTCTCTACTAACTCTTATAGGAAGACAATGAACTTTATAT
>CAJUYI010001541.1:32483-49806 GCA_910591695.1 Galerucella pusilla
ATTTTTTTTCTCTACTAACTCTTATAGGAAGACAATGAACTTTATATTTTTCGAAGATTTTATCAATTATCGATGTATCATTTTAAATGTTAAGGTAGCGCAGTTAAAAAGCCTGAGTGGTTATCATTAAAAACTTTGTGTCGAAAGCAAAAAGGGCGACCAGAAATTGGCCACGATCCATTACAAGCCCTACGTTATTCACCCTCCCAAAGTAAGAATATACTTAAGCTAATTATAATGTGAAAAATATCACAACACGAACTCCTGCAAATTTATTTCCCATTATCTGTTTTTTCTCGCTCTCCATCTACGAAGTTTCCGACTTTTTTTAGGCACATAACTCTCTAACCGGGTGCATATCCAACTTTAGATTGTATAAAGTATAATGTACAAAGAAACCCCTAATGTAAAATCGATGGAACACCATTACAGTCGAGACCGACTTCTAACTTCTCTAAATCATTGGTCCAAACGTGTTTCGTAACTTATTTCCTCAGATTTTACTTTTGCTGACTGCGATCTTTATGTGCATAAATAGCTGGGGTTGGTATATCAGCAACTTTGTTATATTTGCAGTTATTTCGTTTTACTGAAATTGAAAATTAATGGCTATATACAAACTGTAATAAACAACTGAAAAATTGAGGAAAAGAAAAACAACTCTTACATGACTACTAGGTTGTCTTGATAAACCACGTTCAAAAAAATAGTTCCGCACTGAAGTCATTATCAAGAGTTAAAAATAACTAAAAATGCATCACCAACATCATGAGGCATACACTGAAGTTTTGTATGTATAGTAGGATCAAGATATTTAGTGATGCAAAACGTTGCCTGCCGACTTCTTTCATATGATCTTCTGATGCCGGGAGCACTGCAGCCTATTGGCTTATTGTACTCTACTCCCACATTTAGTCCACCCATCCAGTTATCCCCATACCTTCGAGTAGACGATATCACCTGGATGCATGCCATATACTTCAGTCGACACATTGGCCTCTCCGAAGATTATATGTCTCCTGGAGTCCAATGTCTCACAGTCATACAAGATATGGGTTATATACGGTCTCCATTCCACAAACTCTGCAGCTGAGGTCCCCGTTTTATAACCCTATTTTATGCAGGAGATCTTTTACCGGAGTATATCCCGTTAGATAACCTGTGATAATTCTTGGCTTATTCCTACTGATATTGAGTAGTTCTTCGGTCCGTTTTACACATGTGTCACCTGTGAAGGTTTCACTGTGTACCTGCTTAGGAGTGCTCCTCCACTGAAGTTTATGTTGGCTTTGTACCCATTTTTGTATTTTCCCTCCGACTACCTTCCTTGTGGTCCCAAGAGCTGGTTCTGGTCCAACATATGCTGTTGCTGAGCATCTTCTCGCGAGTTCATCAGCTTGTTAATATCCAAAAATACCGTTATGTCCCGGCGCACACTAATCTTACTTTTTAATGTAGTCTGCTAGTTCATTTAGTCCTTTCTGGCATTCTTCTAGCATTCTTCTTCCCATATGTTATTAAAAGGTGTAGTAAAGCGAGAGGGGTCCACTCTGAAAGGGGAGCCGCAATATCCATTATTACTCCTTGCTAAAGTATAGCCGAAATTCTTATCGTCCAAATCCGACCAATAGGAATAGAAGTATTTATAATTTATGGCTCCGTAAGTTAGGTGTACTAAGTATAGTTTTTCTGAAGATTCTTGAAAACTTTGTATTAATCAATGCTGAACCTTTCGACTGGAATTTTATAAATATTATTTGTATTTTTAAAGAAAAATTACTTGATTAATGCTATGAACATCAAATTTTACTTATGAAATCAAACAATTTTATTTTGTTAAATCTACATTATATTTAACAAATTAAAATTGTTTGATTTCATAATTTACTATGGATCTACATCAAGTGAAAGCCTCATCTATTCAATAAAATTTTACATTTTTTAAAATTTTATATCTAATAAAAAATTTTTGGTTTCAGGTATGGATTGCTGTTACATAAAGTTGACACCTAATTATATCCCAGGTATAGTTTTTTCTTTAAATTTAACTATAGGCCAAAATGGACATCGTATATTTCCAATATCTGTATATACCACCTTACAATTTAAGAGAATTGTAAATTGCACGAAAAGTATAATACCTAGGTCTATAGCACCCTTATACTATTAGAAAGAGGCCTTTTTTTAAACATGGTGAATTATTGAAATACAGGGTGTACCATTTAAAATAAGCACTATATTACATATTGAATGATCTAATAAAGAAACTGAAAATTCTGAACAACTTGTAAAGAGTTGTTTAGTATTCAATCGTGGAATACATCCAACGAATGTCCAACTATCCAGATGTAAGGGAAAATTAGCTAGAATTTGTTATATCAATGAGTTATTAATTTTTTTCGAAATGTTCACATTTGAAAAAAAGTCAGCATAACTCGGAACCCTCTGTATTTAGGTATAGGGAACCATTATAAAGGAGTATTTCATTTCTTAGGGACAATCAGAAAATGCAATAAAATATAGGGTGTCCCATGAGAAAAAATATAACTTTGATACGCCACACTTTATTGGAACATCCTGTACATTTCAAAATAATTTTAAAATGTAGTTTATATCAATGTAGTTTATATCACCGTTTCGCTATAAATCTCCATCCCGTTGATCGTGATTCACCCTGTATAAATATTTAAACTTTCTGCTAGTACTTTATTTAAAAATCGCTCAGTATGTTTTGGGTGAAGAGGAGGGGAGAACACGCTTACGTTCGCATCAATATTCAAAGCATTTTTTGCAGACGGTTTGTATCAAATGTTTTCTTCGTATTTTTTAAATGAAAGAATAAGAAAATTCTACTCGACATTTATTCATTGGTGGCTCGACTAGTTATCTCGTGGAACCTTTTAATTGTTCTCTGCCAAGTGTAACTTTAGAATCAACAAGTGTTCAGTGCATCTAAGAACTACGGTTGGTTGAATTCGAACTAATTCATATAGTGTAACTATTGTTAATGTGATGACCCATATTTTTCATCCCTTTGAAGGAAAAGCCGCCAAATGGCGTGCATAAAATTCTTTTATAAATTCGAATATTAAAAAATTATGCTTTTCAAATGTAATTCAAATTAATATAGTGGATTAAAATTAACCTGCATAAAATATGTAATACAATTCAAGGTCATCACATTGACATTAGATACACTATACATAAAATAGCAATTTTTTCATGTTTATACGAAGTATTGGTCTTTGCTTATCATTGATTTTTATTAGTTAATGGGTTATTTGAACTAATAGGTCAAAAAAATATATATTTTCCGGGAAATTATATAAAATATTCTTTTGCAATTTTTGTCGGTCTCAATTTTTCAGTTTAACATTTTTTTAATGCTTTTTTTCGCCTTGATACGGTTAGGTTTGGGAGTCGCTTCAATAACTCCCTAATATATTCTTTTTTTTTAATTTTTAAAAACTTGACAATACCGTATGTTAAGGGTTTATCAGAAAGAATTAAGAAAATTGGTAATCAATTCAATATTCGAACTAGCTTTAAATCTAACAATACGTTGAGATCTATACTAACAAAAACGAAACCAAAAAATGAAGAACAATCTTAAAAAAATTGCATATATCAGATATCTTATGAATGCGACAAATTCTATTTAGGTGGAACATCTAGACCACTGGAAGTCCGCATAAGTGAACATAAAAATATATCAAAGATAGGGAGTTCTTCAAGTCAGGTATTTGCAAACATGCTTGGGAAGAGGGGCATAAAATTCAATGGGATTCGACAAAAATAATATTGAAAGAGCGAAATAATAAAAGACGAAAAATCAAAGAAAGTGGTTTAATACAACTAAATGCAGATAGATGTGTAGCTAGTATTTCAGCCGAATGTAGTTAAATTTGATTACCAATGTTAGAAAGAGAAATTTCCAATAATCAATTACCTGCGTTATCAGGATAGCATCATAAGTTTTTATCCAGGTTTTCTTATGATTTATCATTGGAATAGTTGTTAATCGTTACACACTTCAATACACAAAATCACCAAACTGAGTTATTCATATTTTGAATACAAAAATAATCATACACAAAAAAGTAACAACAAACGCGTTTTATCGACAACATTTCCAAAATAAGCGGAAAAAGCGCTATCCCAATAAAAACCGTTCCTGGAACGTGCACTTCACTGGATTCCATTTCTAGTAGACTATCATATCGTTAGAATGTCATAAAATAAAATATTTTATTTCACATTTTACCAGAGATGTGATCTACTATAAATGGACCTTAATAAAATTTGACAACAAAGTTTTGTAGTCTTAAACTTCAAAATATTATTGATTGTCTAGTTGTCAAATTTTTTCCGTTGTGTCAGATAGGGACCAAATATTATTTAATTGCTAGTTAATCTTGACAACGGTTGCTGGAACGCTACCGAAACGTCGAAATAAAAAACATTATTGTGGTTTGATTCCCAAAAAATAAGAGAAAAAAGAATAAGTAATGCCACAAGGAACGTACAGAAGATAAACTGAGCTACAATCCAGAATTATTCAAATCGTTCAAAACATTTATTTCATTTTCTGCCCGCGTCACTGACTAACGTAATAACTTAATTTTTATACTCTTCATAATAGAAAAGTTCGTAAACCCGTCCTGATACAGTGTGAAGCTACCTGCCCGACACAGAATTTTTATTTTGATATTACTTGGATGGTTCATACTGTATTAGTTTTGCCAGGATCGCGAAGATTTGTTACTCTGTCGCATTTATAAATAAACTTTAGTAGCTGTGACCCGTTTCCAACAATTTCTTCTTGAACATTATTTAGTCTCTTGTAGATAGACAAAATTTTAATTATACTAAGACACTTAAGTCCAAATAATTTAGTTCAAATGCATAATTAGCTTTGTGCATTTCCGTAAATGCTTCCATTTCTTTTAGGTCCAATTACCAAAAAACAAATTTTTTTGCCGTTCTCAGTCATCCTTAACGAACTAATATTCCCATGTTTGGCACAGTCCAAAAAATTCTTCTATCCCTTCGTATTTTTCTCTATTAAATTTTTGCCTCACGCAATTAGTTTCCGAGCAAGCCCTTATGTCTAATTATACTGAGGGCAAATTTCTTTCGGTAGCCGGCGGAAATTTATGAGCAGTCTCCGGTAGTGGACACAAAACACGCGTTTCATAAGTGCAGACAACGGTCGTTGAGAATGTGATGTAATGGAAAAATACCGAAAGTTGGAGAATTGCGAGGAGAACAGCGGTGGTATACAAGCTGGTGATATTAAATTTTCCAACCTTCTGCGTTTGTAATGTATTGGCATTGGGGAGAATGACGGTTTTTGTTATAGAACCAGATAATATGTTAAGATTGTCGTCTTCAAAAATGACTAGAAAAAAAGATTAATTCAAATTATTGATTTAGTTTCAAATAGAAATCATAGGTGCTAGGGAAAAATTCAAGCCCAACAATGCAACCTCTCTATGATACAATAAGTAAATATTCTGCCATCTAACGTTGGGTCCAAAAGTCACGTTTTTGAATAATATATCTTAACTATATCTAAAATTTTTGAGAAACAACTGGCAAATTAACCTGAAAAGTGGCGGCGTAGAATTTAGAAAACTGGCGACTCG
Organism: Galerucella pusilla; assembly: GCA_910591695.1. Classification (NCBI taxonomy): domain Eukaryota; kingdom Metazoa; phylum Arthropoda; class Insecta; order Coleoptera; family Chrysomelidae; genus Galerucella; species Galerucella pusilla. Next base: position 38,132 of record CAJUYI010001541.1, read on the forward strand.
GAACAGTGTAACACTGGAGTGGGTCCCAGGTCACAAAGGAATCGCTGGCAATGAAAAAGCTGACGAGCTTGCAAGAGCAGGATCGTCAACTCTGATGAACGGACCCGAACCAGCTGTGGGCATCCCCAGATGCTTAACTAGGTCATGGTTAAAAGGGTGGGTGAAAGAACAACACAATAAACACTGGAAGAATACGCCCAGGCAAATACATGGGAAGAAATTCATAAAAGAACCATCAGAAAGTAGCGAAAGAACTGCTCTCAATGAGCAGGAACAAACTACGCACCATATCGGGGCTACTTACGGGACACTTTTCCACAAAGGAGCACCTGAACAAAATAATAACGGAGACCTCACATGCAGAAGATGCAAAAAGGATACCGAACTGCTACTACTACTACTAAATGTGCAGGCGAGCCTTGTCCTGGACAACTCAAGCCAAGGTTCCGGCACTGAGGCCCCTGGCGGGCCCATTGTGCCATTCCTGCTACCTAGACATCCATGAAACCGAGCCCTTCAATAAAGGCCACAACCTTTATTAATGGATGTCTGCTTATGTCTCCAGGGGCCATAACAGGGACTCCGAAGATTCGCTTGCGTACAGCCCAGTGTGGACACTCTAAGAGAACATGGACATGCCGCAACCCCTACATAGGGAACTTTCCTCTACTCCTAAGTTGTGGAAATGTTTCCTCATACAGCAGTGCCCTGTTAGGAGTCCTGCTATCTTCCTTAGCCTACTCCTTGGTAGTTCAGTAGATGCCCTGGCGTGTCCATCAGTCCATCCCTTCAGTAGAAATTTGGATTGTCTAGCACCCTGCAGAGCATTCCAATGAGCGAGGTGCTGATTCCTCTGCCACTTCTTCGTCTCCTTGCGTATCTTTTGTTTTGTTAGGCCCAGGGTCGGGCCCGGGCCGCAGAAAGGAGCTGCCACCCCTTCCGCAGCCAGTGCATCCGCCATCTCGTTGCCTTCAAAACCAGAGTGGGCTGGAATCCATTCTAGCCGCACCACGTTCCGCCTTGCAAGATTAGCAAGTCGTTCTCGACATTCGCTAGCAAGTCCTGAGTTGCTGGTATACCCACTCAAGGCTTTAATTGCTGCCTGACTGTCGGAGTATATGGTTATGCGTCGATCCACATAACCTCTGTCTAGGTTTATCTGCGCACATTCCAAGGATATGCAGATACACCATCACCCAATGGTACACAAACTTGTGTTCTTGGGTTCCTGGAGTAAATTCCAGCCCCTGCTCTATCACCGGAGCATGAGCCATCTGTGTACCAGACGGTCCCATTAGGCTGTGTATTCCTCTCTTTTTCCCAGGACTCTATCCCGGATCATCGCCCTGTATGGGGGAGCGAAGTAGCACTTACGCAGGCATTCATCAGCCGCTCGAGCCAGAACTGGAATATCTTCCAGAAGCCGGAGAAGGATACCGAAACACCTTTGCATATACTATGCAACTGTGAGACGCTGGACCACAGGAGGCAGAAACTGTATGGTAGACCCCAAATGAATCCAGAAGACTTCTACAAGCAACCAGCAAAGAACCTATATGAGCTAATACAGGAAACGGATTAGCTGAATAGGCTGTAGTCAGAAAACTAAGAGTATCTACAATAAGTCCAGGAGGCTGAGGTGGTGCCGGCGAAGAAACGGCTTCCTTAAAAAAAACCTGAAAAGTGTGAGAATCCCAATGCATGCTATGAAGCGTTGCATCATCCTTTGAGACCACATTGTTGATTTTTCTTAATATACAACGTCGCAATCATTGTTCTTCACTTTGTGTATCTAATTCACGTTTTTCCTACTCAAAATTGCCCAAAACTCTTCAACTGGTTGAGTTTAAAAAACTGCTTACGAGGATTTTCTTCATTCATTCGTTTGGATTGTACCCAAAAGCCCACTTGACACCTTTACATTGGTGTCCTTAATCTCTTGTGTAAACCTTTATGACTCCAGAAAAATATTTCGGATGAGGTCCCTGAGGCACTTATGCTTTTACCTACCAAACTATCCTTCCATAGATGATAATTGGCCTTATCACAGTTATGCAAAGCCAGTGAACCACCTTTGGTCGTATTCCTAGGCCCATGACTCGTTCTACATTGTGAATATCTTTATAGCTGAGTACACATGACTAGAAAGTCAAGAAAACATTTTTGTATTCTATGTAAAATTTTTTATTTTTTAATTTTTTTAAAATTGCAAAGCTCTTTCGGCTATTAAGCCATCTTCAGTGCGATACTCGTCATGTGACGTTAATGTGTTGTCGACCTTTAATTAGGTTTGTTGTATCATATACCTGACGAGTATTGCACTGAAGATGGTTTAATAGCCGAAAGCGCTTTGCAATTTTAAAAAAATTGAAATTTTTACACAGAATACAACAATGTTTTCTTGTCGTTCTACATTGCCAGAAAAGCCTAGCTGTCCTGTGAGTGATTCATCTTCTTTCAGTACTAAGTTGATACTGTTGGCTCCCTTGTGATTTCCGCGTTATGTCATGATTTCACTACTTGCTTGATGTATGTTCAAAAACTTTTTCTGGATATAAAGGTCTGCATTTCAAGTTTTTCAACGAACAGCACCAATGTAAGGCGGTGCACAAACATTCTTTGCTTTTTAGTCTTACAACAGATTAGATTAGAGTTGGAGTGGCTCATTACACTATCCCACTGCGATCTTTGCAGATCTATTGTGGTACTCCATATATTTAGAGCTAGCTTTATTCTTTTTATTGGCCTGAATGCCGCCTTCTTTGTGTAGCTCTCTGCCCTCGGTTTTTCTTCTCCGAGTATTTGAAGCCGCACCCTTGCTAGACCTTCGCACTCAGAGTATAGTTGCTCCGCGGTTTAGTCTTCTTCATGGCAGAACCTACATAGGCTGTCATCTGCTAGGCCAATTGTGTGCATATGTTTCCTCAGCCTACAATGTCCGGTCAGCATCATTCTCTTCGTTTTTCTAATCTAATCTAGTCTTACATCAAGAACATTTTCATGGTCGTCTTATCATTTAACTTCATGTTATTGTTGGAAAATGTGAAATATTCTATCAAGATTTGTGAGAAAAAAATTTTGTCTTTGGATGCTTTAATTAGTATCTCTTCTCTTTACAAACGGTATCCCCTTTTCCCATTTCTAGGCTATGGAATAAATTGTTGTTTTAATTCAAATGGACACATTTCATTCCCAATTTTGTGCCAAAAATAGTACAAAAATTGAATTCCTTCCATTTCGTAAATTTATTTATTGTTAGTTGCTATGAAAAGGTGTCCTATCTGAAACATCTGAATTGAACATAATATTTAAAGCCGTTTCCTACATCTAATTAATTTGCAAAAAATGAGTGTATAACGTGTCTGGAAGTAACAAATTTATGTTACGCAGCCCCGTACCGGTGCGAGTGAAACGGAAAGTGAAAAGACAAACAAATAAAACAAAATAAAGGAAAGCACTCAGAATCCAAAGCGATTAATCAAGTTATTCTCGAAAACCCGCAAATAGCACGCAGACAAGACCAGCAAAGAGAGCCAAGCCAAAGTGTAAACTAAACAAAACAAAGACATGATCCACATTGGTTGATGCAAATTTAACTGCACGCCGGGGATTGATATGAAGCCCCTTAAATTAGAAAAAGGGTGGCCGGAAACAATACGCTTCTAACAAACTTTTTAAAAGATAATTTCCTTTCAGCAGCAACCATATTGCGAGTAGACTCCACTCAAATTTTAATTTGAATGAACTGAGCTATAAATTCACCGTTAGAAATATAATGCGGCATGCCGGGCTGGCGATTTCAACATCAGCTAAATTTACATCGTTATTGCTTTTGAAATTTAGTGCCGAGGAGTTGCAACTACTTTAATTTTTTATTCGTAAGTACACATGAGACATGGGGTCATTGTTTTCATGGGGATTTTCTTTTGCAAATGGGAATCTTCTTTGTACCATTCCTTTCTAGGATTTTCGTTGAATTTATTCTGTTTTCTACTTTGTAAATAGATTTATTATTACGTATTGTTTTACTTGAGAAATATAGCTCGCTCTAAATGTTTGTTTGCTACCTCTTGTGCTTCTTATTGTAAACTATGTTCAAACTTGAGAAATCCTTTTTGGATTTTAATGATTCAAACATAATTATTATTTGTGTAAGGAATTGTTGCTTGCCAAAGAATATTGGCAATTTTGAAAATGGGATAGATATTTTTTTAAATATACCAAATAATATTAATATTGGCAATAAATTTTCCATTAGATATGATATAGATATGAAGTTATTATTCCCATTTTCATATCATCAGTTCCACATATCACGACCTGAACAGTTTTCACATCCAATATGTATCAGAAATTGAACAATGGGCTATTTTTGCTCACTTGAGAGACAAATTCTGGGGGTTTTATCTTATTTTTCTACCCTCGTCTTCCCCAACAAAGATAGATTACTCCGCCATTCTTGCAATTTCCCTGTCGTATCTAAGGCCATAAATCGTCGGTGATATATCACCATTTGGTGACTTGGGGTGAGTATACGCGGCGATCGTAGCGCCATAGGGCGGAGGAATTCCGAATAAAGAAATACGATCATATCAAAATCTCGTAGACCAAAGCGAGTTTATACCTCAATTTGAATTTGAATTGTGTATTCTCAACTCCAATGGAGAAAAAATTTGCAAATCGAACGGATTCGTCTGCGAAGGTGGAAAAATGTTGGTGCTGAATTTTATTTATAGATATTGTTACAGAAATAGAAGAAAAAACAGATTAAAAAACTTTGACTTGACATCGTTAAGAGAGGTTTGTATTATACATTGGAAATAACAACGAGGAATGGGATCCGAATACCATTACCAGACTTGGAAAGAATGTCATTCAATAGTACACAGGTGGCTCAAAAGCAATAGAAGGAACTGGGATAGGAGTGTTCGGGCCAGGAACCAAACACTCTGAAAGCTTGGGAAAACTCCAAGTATATTTCCAGCGGAAATCCACGCCATAAGAAAGTGCGCCCAGTTCAATATTGATAAAGGATACAGAAGACAAAGGATTATCGTAATGGCTGATAGTCAAGCAGCCATTAAAGCACTGAGCTCTTGTGTAATCAGTTCCAAAATGGTGTGGGAATGCCTAGACAAACTCAATGAACTAGGCGAGAACAAAATAGTCACCTTACTATGGATTCCAGGACACACTGGAATAGAAGGAAATGAAATAGCATTTGAACTAGCAAAGAGGGGGGCTGAAATACCTTTCTGGGGGCCTGAACCCTTTTGCGGAATCAGCCCCAATGTAATATTGGAAGACATAGGTAAAGCCGAGAAAAAGAAAATACCTAACCATTGGAAAGATCTAGTAGTGCTTATACAACCAAAGACTCTTCTGGGTGACTACAACCTGTTGAGATCAAATGAATGCATAAAGTAAAACTGCGCTAAGAGTTTTAACAGGGATCCTAACGGGACAATGTCGTCTGAAAAAAGCCTAAAAAAGCTCAAAATAGAAGAGGAAGAAAATGCAGATTTTGTGGCATGGAAGAAGAAACCTCCATCCACATACTTTCCAACTGCACAGCACTTCAGTATCCTAGAGCACAGCTCCTGGAAGGTTACTGGATAGAAGAGGAACATTTACTTAAGTTGACGACAGCAGACATCTTAAAATTCCTCCGGGAAATAGGACTAAAAGAGCTACTAGTTTCTGAGACTCTGAGAAACTAAGTAGAAGTAAATGGCGCAATAGATGTTTTAAATTTGAGTGGTAACTAATATTGCCAGAGTTTCTGGAGTTCTGGGTATGCTCCTCTCAATATACTTACTTATTTTTTTTCATGATGATTCTCTTCATGCTATAAAAACGGCTTAATTGAAGCTGTAGACGCGTGACCAGTTATTTCTATCAAATATTCTTCACCAACTCCACTCTTTATCAAATCACCTACAGCTCTTGAAGCTCTTAAGGAATGGTTTGATATTTTCTGTGCTTCTAAATTTGTGTTTTTTAAATATAATTTGGGAATACTTCACTCTTTTTCGCGAATAATTGTACCTTCTTTGGTTATTTTTGAATTGATATGATTTGTTTATTATATAATCGAAAAATATCAGGAATCGCAAGTACAATCGAATTAATTAATCGTGAGCTCATTTAGGGCCAGTTGTATGAAGCATAGTTAACCTAATGTCTATGGTTAACCCACGATCACAGCTATTGAAGTGTTGTACGAAACGTAGTCAAGAATTACTTTGGTTAACTCATGAGTTAACTATGCAATTTACTGAACCACCAAAAATGGTGGTTTAACTAAAGTTCATTGAATAAACTTTAAATTCTGATGTGACATAACTTACAATTGACTGTTATGTAACCTATAATTTCACTTTTTATTGTTTACAATGGAAAACGTGGATTATTTTGAAGAGTTAACGGATGATGAGGATTTTCTAGAAATAATAAGAGGAGTAGAAGAAGGTTTATTTACTTATTTGTATACAACTTTTATACCTTATTGAGGTTTTATGCTGGGTGTTAGGTTTAAGGAGAAACGCTCCCATATTTCGAGGAAAAAAAATCATTTTCAAGAGTGGACGGAGTTTTTTGATAGATTCAGAATATCGAAAGGCACTGCAATTTAATTTTTTCATATGGACCACCGCCAGTGCCTTGAGCATGACATTTTTCGTCAGCATACTTTTTCTTGACTCTTTTTTTAATATTACTATATTTATTTAACAGCACGTTACTTGTTCGGTGTGTAGTTGCAATGATAAAATTAAATTCTTCAGCCAACTGAAGCCACAAATTTTTCTTAAAGTTTTCTTATGCCGAGAACTTTCTGCATCCGTTTTCTTACACTCTATAACGTTTTTATACTTAGCAACTAGATAAATCAGAGTCGATTCTTCAGATGCACTGAAATTTGGAGTACCTACGCTTGTTATCTTCATCTGCCATCTTTTCACTTCCAAGAGAACACACAAAATGATATTTAACGCCAAGCACGCTTTTGATCATTGACTGTCATTGATTAACGATTTTGTGACGATTTTTCAAGTTAGTACCAACAATATTGATAAAATTCTCGAATGTTACTAGAGATTCGGATAACCAACATCTTTCGTACAACGATTGATTGATTTGACCATGGTCAACATGTGAACCTAGTTCAGTTGATCAATTGGTTAACTACGTTACATAAAACTGGCCCTTAGGCTTTTTTTGTTTACCTCGGCGCCGCGTTTTCTGTGGGGGACTGTTTAAATATATTACATTTTATAAAAACGTTAATTAGACAATTGAAAAAAATTACTTTCAGCAATTTTTTCTATACTTTTTCGAAAGAATATTCCAGAAATAAAAAAAATATTAACCTAACAGTATTTTCTTCACTTAATGGCATAACAGGTTTACCGCCGAAGAACGTTGCAATGCCGCAAAATGTAAACCCAACCTTGAATGCAATGGTTGTGAAGATATTTGGTCGACATCGTCCTGCATTTATGCCAACCAGCTGGTCGTTCGCATTATACAGTAAAAGATGGGACGCGGATATGAAATAGAAGTCAAGGACTTCTACATTACGTTATAAGCGAATGTCTGAGATTGGCTATTGTTATTCTCCAGTCGTTTTGTAACAAATTGCGGAATATATAGACTTCTCGAAAGATTATTATTTGTTTTAGTAACAATGCTCCAAGTTGTATATTTATTTCACATTAATCAGGATCGAGATTTTATTTATTTACTTGATTATCATTTTATTAAATTATTAGTTTCGATTGTATTAATTAAAATTTATCATAAATTAATTAGTATTAATTGAATATTTTTAGATAAAGGTCTTTTAAATGGCTTAAATATTCAAATTATTATTAAAAAATTCAATGAAGGTAATTTTAGACTCATACAAATCTTGCTGAAAATAATTATATAATAATATAATTATTTTCTATACATATTTTAAGAAGAAAAACAGGAACTGGATCAATTTTATGATTTTTACGCCACACGTCTAAATTTTTACTTTTGACTGTTCCCAACTAACATTTTAAGTCGTAAAACCGTAAAACTGACTATCTAGTCAAGCTTCAAGTCATTTTTACTAGTCGTTATTACGTTCTAAATACGTCGTTAACACGTAACCACAATCAAAATGGGGAACAGATTTGTGGTAACTACAACGTCGTGAAAACGTTGCAGTGACGGACACAAAGACGTAATAATACCGTTTCAATGACGTCATAATAACGTAATAAAGTAGTAATTCTGACAACATTTTCTATCCTCCTCGGTGGTACGAGGAACAAAATTTTATCTCTTTATATAAAAGATAAAGAGATAAGTTTTGATCTAAACTTCCAAACTATGGTGGCTTGCTCTACATAATCACAATATATAATATTGGTAAATAATACAAAGTAAAACACGCTCAATTCAGAGGTCCCTAACTTCGAAAACATAAACCGATCATACTTTACTGATAATATGGATACTTTTAGCTCTTAATTTATCATTCGCCTCCAAAATAATCAGTTTTTCTAAGAAAATGTTAAGTGTAATGCGGTCTAGAAATTAATTTCATATCTATAAAATGTATAAAAGGCTTTTCTTACATTCAGTTTGGTCATAAAATTGATATATCAACAATGTTCTGAGCTCAAAAGTAGGTCGATGTATAATTTCGACAATAATTTTGAATTACACAAAATTGAAAGTAATAATCATTATGGCGTCCAAAAAAATAACGACCCTCAGGTTAAATTCACTTCATGGTTAATTTATTCGGTAATTGTGACTTTGTAGTTCTTTTGAATATGTCTCATTAGGTAAAAAAACCAAAAAGTAGTTTTTGACATAACGATTTCCAAGAAAATACCAATAATCTGACCAAAAAGTCACAAACCTATCAATAATAAACTGTTCAAACATTTACGTCATAAACACAAGCATTGGCAACTTAACAGTGAATCGGGATGTAAAGAAAAATTGGAAACGTAATTATTACCACAGCAATTTTACGTATAGGTGAAAATAACTTATAGGTAATATTTACGTGAAGCTAATGGTGATTATTACCGCCAAAATTATACTTATAAGTAAAAATAATGTATAAGTAATTCAAAGAGAAATGTTTTCGTAAGAATAACTTCAATTGTTACTGTTACGTTATAGGTAAATCTTTCGTATTATTGACTTTATAAATTCAGTCTATTGTATGTTCTTACGATAAAGGTATTATTTTCGTAAAAAACACGAAATTATTACCAAGGATAGGTTATAGTTCCTAAGACTAGAGTATTTACGACTTAAATTGTTAGTTGGGTTTTGTCTGTGCCGTCGGAACTTGAATCGCAAGCAACCAAATTTTAAACATTCTCCATCAGTATTATTATTTTTGCCCATTAAGTCACCCACACGGTCTAACCAAAGCCCAAACAGACACTTCAAACCTAACCTTAAACATATTGAGAAGTGAAATAAGGAGGTATATGAAGACCACAAATAATAGTATATCATACACCAAGGTGGTGAAGACTGTTATTATTGACCGAGCACCAAGGTTATAGGTGCGAGGTCTATAAAAAGGTCTTCAACACCATGGTGTATGTATATGCAATTTTTCCACAACTAGCCAAATTTAAGACAAAAATTAAAAATAATTCACAAACGCACCACGAGAAGCGATTATTCCGTCGTCTGACTGACAAGTACACTGTCAGTTTTCGATATATTATGAACGTACTAGTTGTGTCACCTGTCATTTTTGGTTGAGCGTGAATTTTAAACTAATGGCATTTTTATTCAAATCATTTTATCTTGGTAGGTAATTTCAAGCACCAAATAATCTAAAGACAATCTCCTGGGTATACAAAATTATGTTGCACAAGTTTTTGTTGAAATATCATCCCTGAATTCTCAAAATATTTGAATTTGTCCATTATATTGACCTAGGTTAATAATAGAAAATTATCAACCACTAATGGGGAAATTCAACTTCTCAGTTGGCTAGAAGAAGTAATAATTGTCAACTTCACATTATTATTACATATTACAACAATTTTGACATTCAATTTAACTTGCTACCAACAGAAATATGCATATTAAAGTGCAGGTTATTATATTCCTATCTTTTTCTTGGGCACTTTGTCCTGATGAATTCGTTCCCTAATGAATATGTGCAATAAATATCGGGACCCTCTAGAATCGTGGTTTCGGGATTCTCCGCTAGTATTTCATTTAAGAAGTGGCGACCGATTAATACTTGTATTTTTAATTTAGTCGAAGATTTATTTGAGTTGGGGTGTTGACAGAAGTATAGACCTTCCATTAGACTTAATTTTTGCGATATGAATATTAACACCAAACGGTTTTATATCAACGATTTGTTCATCAAGGGCTCTATATTTAATGAACTTCTTGTTAAGTGAGTCACTTTTGGCTTTAGATAATATAGGGTCGAACAAAAAATTTAAAAATTTGGTGGAAATAATTGAATAGAAACATAAATGTTCTTGAATCCGCTTCTGTAAACTGTAACATAAGCTCCTTCGAGGAAAATGTACCTTCAAACCAAACTACACGACTTTGCACTGAAGTTTTACCTCCAGATTTGAGTTTTACCTCAACTTTTGCATAAAAACGTTAAAGTTCTTAGACGAATGACGAAAATGCTGGATTTCATGCAAATGCTGCTACCGTAATTCCTTATTATGACGATGATGAATAGGAAGTTAAAGTTTGTACTACACTTGATATTCTTTATTACACAGTAAAAAACTCTCATATAAAACCTTGGTTAAGTAAATATAACCTATTCTAATCAAAATAAATAATAATATTGATGCTTTTGCCTTATTTTGGATTGTAAATAAATTGGCTGGACTTGATTCAAAAGCTAACCACCACCAAAACAAAAAGAATTGTCTTTGAAGCTCTACACTCGTCCAATAATCGTGATCCGACAGTACCACGTATATTACTTTGGCTACAGAACTCGAGAAAACCCACACGTTGTACAGCAGTACAGCTGTTTTAGCAAGTGACAAAGATGTGATGTGAGCTTACAATGCCCAACTATCAGACTCACCATAACTATGTGAACTGTATCACTTGTTTCCGTCTACCAATCTATGGGTTTTTGGACCTCCCGTTTTTTGTAAGGGCTCTGACCCAACAAATGTCCACTCCATCTATTTTTCCTTTGTTCCTATGGCTCTTTCTCTCAATAGAATCTCTATTGCCGCTATAGGAATCTTTATTATGGTCTCAATAACACAAACTTGTTTGCCTGTGTGTGTTTGATGCAACGAAGAGTTGAAAAAATTGAAATTATGGGGCAAAAAGTAAATAACAGTATTCAATAAAGCGTGAACACACTCAATAATGGAGTATGGGTAGACAATGAAGTGAAATAAATAATACTGAATGAAGACAAACTGTCGGATAGAAGATATTTGGAAACAGCATTGCTAAATACATATTTATTTCAAGTGTTAAGTCTAACATTGATTTATAATCTTCGTCCAGCTTCATTTTCACTATTATATTTTGTTGGCATTGAGTCTAAAGTTAAATTAAAGCTATAAATCTATTCATGAGTTTATTTTTTCTAGTTACTCTCTGACAACATATGCTTGTTGTTCGAGACACAAGGAAAAATTTCAAAGAAAAAAAAA
>CAJUYI010001542.1:0-22991 GCA_910591695.1 Galerucella pusilla
AATCAAAAATAATTTTTAGAGGAAAAACATAATTGGAAAATATTATACCCTCGATTATACCACTATATAACCTCGCTGTAAAAAATTTAATTTGTAATATGTATTTAGAAGTAATAAAATATATATTTTTTTTAATTGTTTTTGTCAATAAAGGCACATAGCAGTAAATGAAGGGACAAAGCTCCTGGAAAGTCCCTGAAGACACCTGCCGTGACCTACAAATTGAGCCCAAAGTGAAGTCTTTAGGGACTTTTCAGGAGCTTTCGATATTTTCAGGTATTCATTTACTGGACTAACATACTATATTGGAAAACTAAATAAAACTATAACGTACTATACACTACACTAGACACTTTATTGTTTATTATTGTTTTAAAATTAACAATTAATATTTGACGTAGTCGTAAATAAAACAATGCCAGCTAGACTGTTTCAAATTAGGTTTGATTATATATTTTTTAATTAAAAATCTCCCACGTACGTAGCTCCTGTATAAGAAATAACAATATTTATATAATATGTGTTGAGCAGTATAAGTAAGTGATAAGGAAATATGCAGAGGAAATGACTGTCTAACAGTAAAATGTAATGATTAGTAAGAAAATAAAATTTAATTACATGGAATTAATTCCAAATTGATGGTATAGTGAGACTGGTCTTACCACTTTTGGATCAGAAGCTCATAATAGTGGCCTAAACGTCAAGTTAGAAGCACTAAATCACGGCAAGTTTTAGTATTTTCTCAGTTGAGTAAGTATTAGTTTGATTTTGATATCAAAGAATATTTTTCGCATTATATATAGTAAGTTAGATTAATAGAACTTCATTTATTTGTGAAAACTACATTTTTTATAGCATCGTAAAGCATATTTTACGCAGCACACGGCAGTATTGCGTGTTGCCTGCCTAGTAGGTGATCTCATTGTTATGTTGGTTATATGGGTTTGTTTTTAAGGAAGACTGTGAGTTGCACCGGCCGTTTTGTTGAGAATTTATTCAATATATTCGTTTGTTGGGACGCCTATAGTTTTATTTTACCTCATAAGGTGAGCTCGGAATACGACATATGCAAAAATTTCCCACTCGACCATACGATTAATGTATTTTTTGTAAAAATTGCTATATACCACGGGTGTACCATACAAATTTTAAGAGGGATTCATTTATTTATAAAAATGTCCACCTACCCCAAGAAATAATCTATATTTTTTTCAAATTTCAGTTAATGTATAAGTAATGTCAAACGAACCGCCTTTAAAAGGATTTTTAACTGTGTTAAAACACAAAATTGACGAACTGAGAGATATAATAACGGTGGAACCTTTATTAGGATTTTTCCAACTGGGATTATTTTTGACGAAACCAGCATTGGACAGTTTGGAGCTAGAAAAAGCCTGCAGGGTTAACCTAGGATACAACGACACTGTGTGCAATGCTGTTACAGGAGGAAACCATCGTCAGTTTTCCAACGAAAATGACAATATTCAGGTAGATATCAATTTAAATCTCCCACTCTATTCTAGACCGGTAACAAATAGAAAAAAACTCGCCCCGGCTGGAAATCGAACCAAAATTTCTCAAAAAATATATAAAAACCCATTCACCAATATTTCTTTATTGCAGGTGGTAGTTAGTAAAATGCACATGTGGCAACACTTAACCCAAAGTATAGTACCGTTACTTCTTATCCTTTTCCTCGGCACCTACAGTGACAAGTACAAGTGGAGAAGGCCGTTTTTTACAATTCCGATCGTAGGACATCTAGTAGGCAATATAGGATGTATATTATGCGTTTTAAATATGACAACTTGGCCGTTAGAAGTCCAAGCTGTATTCCAAAAAGTAGTACCTTCGCTGTGCGGATCTCAGATGATAGTTTCCATGGCTACGACGGCTTACATCGCCGACGTAAGTGATGTTAAAGCGAGAACGTTTAGATTAGGAGTTAGTACGATAGTGATAAATATCTCCTCGCTTTTAGCCAATTCCATATCGGGAATATTGTTTACTAAAATCGGTTATAACGGAGTTTTATTAGTTTCTTCAGCAATGCATATGTTAGGTATTATATACGCCTTATTTTGGATCAAAGAAAGTCAAACAACTAGCGAGGAAAAAAATTTGGGGCATTTGTTTATCAATATGTTTAACCCTAAGAACGCCGCTGAAACTATCAGAGTTATATTCAAAGCGTCTGAGAATAATAAGCAGCTTTATGTGATGTTAACATTCGTAATGATCTACCAATCTGCCTTAGAAGGTGAGTTTTTTGGTAGAAACTACAATGCGATCATATTTTGAGGCATACGATTTTTTAGGAGAAAATAATCTGTTATATCTTTATGTACAAAATGTATTTCAATGGACTGTAGTAGATTACGCTTATTTTCTAACTGCAAGCTCTGCAATAGCAGTAATAGGTAAGTAAAATCTATTTGCCCCGACAATTCCTTTTAATAAGCTTGGAAAATCATCAAAGTTTGTTATTATTCTAGGAAACATTATGGGATTAACATTATTTGTGAAAATTTTACAAGCTGATGATCTCGTTATTTTATTCATGACCGTATTAACAAAATTAATATCGGATGTAATATTTGCTTGTGCCAAATCATCTGTTGTTTTTTATATTAGTAAGTATATAAATTATTCACAATAAAATTATGGAACATTTCACATTAATTACCCCTTCAATTATGTTGATGGGACGACCATGACATGACAACATCTACTAACCTAACCTAACTTTTAAACTTCATACTTCCCGCTACTTTAATAATTTACGTAAAAATAATTTGTATTTTTGTTGGTATGCTTTATTTTATTTAAATTTATATTTTTAGGTATTCTAGCTGGTATAGTAACAAAATTGTATAAAATAATAAAAAGATCGTATGCTACAAAATTGGTGTCGCGAGAAGACACCGCAAAAACGCAATCATTATTTAGTATTTCTGAAGCTGTTTCGCCAACTTTATCCGTACCTTTATATAATATCATTTATGTGAATACTTTACATACCGTTCCATCTGCTGCCATCATCTTTAGCGTCTTCCTCTACGGCATTTGTTGCTGCTTAGCAGTGTAAGTTTATCAAAACAAAACATTTATACAGGACATAAACACTACACTATTAAATTGAAAGAATTATCTCTTAATAAAAATTAAAACCTTTTTTTAACTTGAAGCAATAAATGCAATTAACCGAAGCCGCTTCGCGCACTAATCAAAATCACAAAAAATTATAGGTTATGTACGAGTACCATAGAGTACTCTATGACGAGTACGCGTCTAGCCGGTATACCACAGAGTACTGTACTCTGTGGTATTAGTCCAGTCACAGAGTACACTATCTTACTCTGTGGTCCAGTTATGTGCTCATGTTTTGTTGGGATTTTACTATTTGTGTTGTGCCGGCTAGACGCTTGTGAAATTTTTCAAAAGTAAGCGAAGACTAATAAATCTAATTTGATATTGATCCA
This sequence comes from Galerucella pusilla, assembly GCA_910591695.1. Lineage (NCBI taxonomy): Eukaryota > Metazoa > Arthropoda > Insecta > Coleoptera > Chrysomelidae > Galerucella > Galerucella pusilla. Next base: position 3,483 of record CAJUYI010001542.1, read on the forward strand.
GTATTTTAAGTTGATTTCACTATTTAATGAAAACAGTAGAGTAAATTCAAATTTTTTATCATCTTTAGGTGGATGTACTATAGGACTAAAATAGAAGATCCAAAGGAATTTGTTGAAGGACAGGGTCAATACAAAAAAACCGATGTGGAAATTCTTTATCTGTGATTTTATTTATTTATCTACTTGTCAATTCTAATAAACGATAAAATCCTCTTTCAGTTGTATTAAAATTTATAATCTGTTGCATATTTTGGTCTTGTCACTGGTTTACATTTTCCTAATTTCACTTTACGTTCATCACTAGTGATGAACAACTTTAAAAACTTTTCGTGATGATTTGGTAGTAATTGAATTTCATTCTGTTCTGACCATTGGATGATTTCAATGCATCTACGTAGATTTTTTTGATGAACTAAAAACCAAATTATCAAGATGCCTTTCTTAGTTTCTCTAGCTGTAGTATTTATTAGTAATTGTTTATACTCACTTTGATAGTCCAGAAGTGATAATAGAACTCCACTATACTGAAGCTTCATTTCAAACTTGAGTAGAGTTTCTAACAGTCTATACACAACATCAGTTCTATGATTTTGTAAAGATATTGCCACAACATAAGAAATTCTACTTATTACATTTTTTCTCAGTTCTTCATGTTTATTTAATAAATTAAGTGCTTCACATTGATCTGAATACCATTCACTCAAAAAACATATCTGCCAAACACATGCTAGCGGAAAATAATCCTTATATTCTTTAGCTAAATCTTCAGAAAAATGTATAGTACTGATAAGTACTGCTTTGCTTCTACTTGCTATAATATCAACTATTAAGTTTTTCCACATAAGTCTTACTCTACGTCTTAAAAATGCGTTATCTTGATAAACTTCTTTGAATAATGTTAAAGCTTCGTGTATATTTCCTTTTATCCATATCGCTTCTGCTAAGTAGTGTTTAAAATTAGAATGTGAATCTAAAATTGAGGGATTCATTTTCCTACATAAATCACGAATTTCTTTAATTGTGTCAATATTTCCACACTGTGAACAAACTGAAATAAAAGAACATTGTAACTGTAAAGACTTATAGATGTTCACTTACCTGATAAGACATATAAAATATTTGATAATGATGGGCATATTTTCAAAGATATACATTGCTGTATTAAATCTAATAATTTACTATTATCATTTAATTCAATGAATTCCTGAAAAAGAGAATTAACTTGATCTGTGCTAAATTTTGATTCATCCGAGAAAGTATCATTTTCCATTTTAACAGCATGGGATACCATTGAAATGGATTTATGAGTAATCCATTTGTCTACTTTTTTCTGAATCAATTGTGTAGTAAAATCCTCCATGGAATCAACTTCTAGGGACAATATTTTACCGTGAATATTTTTGTTGGTCGAACTACAAATATTAGTTGTAATTGTTCTCCTTAAACATCCATATAGGTTTCTATTTGTGTATAAAGCCAGAGCCATAACAACAATTGACCTCACATTTTAAAACAAATTTTTATGGATATGGATATAAATGGATATTTTATAATCTAAAGCTACTTCTACATAATTTTTTGAACGTTACTTTGAGTTGAAATTGTTAAATAATATGTTTCATATACGGCATACGCATTAAAATATTTTTAGTTTTTGTAAAATATTGACATTTAGATTTAGGTTAAGTGAAACGTCAAAGCGAAACTTTCGAACTACTTACTACTTCTTCTTCTTTTCCAAAACTTGTAATTGGTTAAGTTATCTATCTTAAGTTATCCCCTAATCTATGACTAGAATAGTTCAAATAAGAGGAATAAGTAAGAAGAAGAAACAGTTCTAAATAACAAAATTAATTATTTCCAATAATTAAATAATATGTATTCCAAATATTTAAAATATGAAGACTTCTGAACTAAGAACAAAATGATTTTGCAAATCTTTATTCCAATTTTTGCTATTAGCTTGTTAATACCAAATATTATTTGCGATAGTGATAATGAACAATTTGAAATCGATTGTACTAATTTACGAATGGGTCAGTTTATGTGTCCAGATCCAGATCATGAATATTTGGATGAAATGATAGACCCTAAAACACAACAGCTTAGAGGGTGTACCAAAGAAAATAAAGCTAAAGGTAAATTATAGTTTCTATAATTTTATTTGTTAATCTCTTACCTACTTAATTTTTTAGTAAGATGTATTGCTGCTAATGGTTTAATTTGTTCTGAAACTCACAACAGCACATTTTACAAAGAGATGCCATGTAAATGGACGTAAGTATATTTTATAAAATATGTAGTAATAATAAATCAATCTATTATATGTTCTTATATTATTTTAGAAATGGATATTCATTTGAAACAACCCTATTGTTATCCATTTTCTTAGGGATGTTCGGGGTAGACAGATTCTATCTAGGTTATCCAGCAATAGGATTAGCAAAATTTTGTACATTAGGATTCATGTTTTTGGGGCAACTTGTGGATATTATTCTAATTGCAACACAAGTAGTTACACCTGCTGATGGTTCTTTTTACGAAATGCCATACTATGGGCCACATGTGGAGGTTATTAAAAGTGATAATAATACTTATAGACTTCCACAAGATAATTGGTGATATAAAAACAGTGATTTAACATGTAAATACATCTACAAATATATTGTAAGTATTTTTAGCCATATTTCCTGAATTCTTTGATACAATTTCTTATTTATTTTGTTAATTTGAGGATACATATGGATCGAAACAATAATTATAATGTTATTAATGAAAAATATTTATTAAATATAGATAATTTAAAAATATTGTAGTGAAAATGTTCATCGGACTACTAATTTTCATTGTGCTAATACTTTTTTTCTTCTGCATCTTCTTATAAATCACTGGTTCACTGTGTATTTCACATCCATCTTCCCTACAATCTCCCAATTTTCCAAACAGAGTACAGAAACTGCCGATACTTATGTTTTTAAAAAAAAGTTTCACACATTCTTTATTTTGACAATATGTTTCAAAGAATCCGTATTTGTCATTTGTCAATTGTTGAGTTATGTAGGATTTGAGTTTATTCAATACCGAAAAATCTGAATCTGCCAAAACTCTAGTTATATCATTTGCCGGCGAGCAAAGTGAGTTATTTTTTGAAAAACAGCAAGTTCTGCAACTGGTTCTATTCACAATTTTAGGACAAGGACATTCTTGTAAACCTATCCTTGTACATTCTTCACTATGGCAAACAGTTTCATAACAGTACCCGTTAATACCACAAGGACAGCTCGTTTGATTATTTGCGCAAGGACATGTCTTATCAAAATTAGTACAGTTCTAGAAAAATTCATCATCAGTTTAATAAATTATTTCAAATCAATTTAGGCCTCGTTATACAAAGCTAGTTTAATTAAAGATCGAAGGAACTGTCATTTATAAGAAGACTTAAAAATGAGAGTTTGGATCATCAGACTTTAGTACAAAGAGGTTTTAGTCTTACCACGCCAAACTTTTGTAGATTCGCATAACGGCATTGAGATGTGCAACACAATCCTTGCGAAGGATGACATGTGTACCCGTGATCTCTTTTAACTTGACAAGCATTTGGTCTCCCATGTGGTATACAACAAAGGTCAAATGAAAGACAATCTCTAACAGTTCCACAATCACATTGTTCTGTTGATTCTTTAATATCTGGAAGTATTTGTAGAAGTAAAAATTATTTAATGTGATAAGTGATATGTACGTACTGTTACCGCAGTATGGTGTATAGTCCTCTTCAAAACAATATCCTTTCAAGCTCATAGTTTTCAACATCGACATTTTACTACACCTCGAAAAAATAAAATGTTTCCTATTTTCATCCAACGGGGTTTGCGGTGCCATTATATAACCATCGCAATCGTTAGTTAAATCGTGATCGGATCCGAAACTGTGGCCCAATTCGTGACATAAACTCAAATCAAATATGAACTGTGGTACGTTTCTGCCTAAAATAAAAACCGACAAAAGTGAAAACACAAATAAATGATCCCCTTGAAATGTTTTTCGTCCGCCCATGATAAATGAGAATTCTTGCAAATAATTATATTGGAATAGGGGACTTCGGTCCAAGTTGCCAACCCAAAAAATTTCACATTTTTCTACCACTGAGGAAAGAAAATTTCCGGACGATTTTGTCATGTAAAGGTTCGTATTATTTATATATATCCGTAAACGGAGCCTCGACTCTTCAAATTAAATCAAATTAGATATATATCGATATTTGTAAAAGTCATATCTGATTGGCTGAAAGTTGTGCTGGAGCACCTGATTTCACGTCAATAATGGTAGCGTTCAGAAAACATAACATATATCTAACATGATCTAACTCAACTGTTGATTAAATAAATACAAAACATTTTTCAATCATTTGTGAACATTTTTCGTATCTGGCTGTATGCTACATAATTATACGTATAAATCAGTTCATATTCATAATCATCACTCATGCTGTAATACTTATTTATTTCACTAATCCCTTTACTAAGTATAATCTTTGTTTACTAATAATAAAACCATAGACAATCTTTATAAAAATATCACAATCTGCATCGTGTTGTGCTCACTGAGCGCAATTCAAAACCACTCAGGAAAATGGCTTCGCAGAACTTTCACTCAACGGTTCTGCAACAATTGTGTTTTCTGAACGCAGCCCCTAAAGATGGATGGCGTATTGTTGACATTATTGACGTGAAATCAGGTGCTCCAACAAAACTTTCAGCTAATCAGATATGACTTTTACAAATTTCGATATTTGCATCAAATTATCTAATTTGAAGAGTCGAGGCTCCGTTTACGGATATTTATAAATAATACGAACCTTTACATGACAAAATCATCCGGAAATTTTCTTTCCTCAGTGGTAGAAAAATGTGAAATTTTTTGGGTTGGCAACTTGGACCGAAGTCCCCTATTCAATGGAAAATAAACGTTTACACATGATTCTGAATTATTTTAAGGACTTTTATTTCTTCTAATTCTCTAATTAACTAACCATTATTATAGTATAGGCAACTAAGCATACATTCAAATCTACATTGAATATGCAACCAAACTTACAAGCTTATTTCATTGCATCAAAAGAAACGTATAATAATGTACTGGGTCGAGAGTTATTTGGAATTTAATAGGAAATAAAGGTTTATACAAGATTCTGATTTATTTTATGGACTTTTATTTGCTTTAATTATCTAATGAACTAACCATTATTATAGTATAAGTATAGGCAACCAAGCATACATTCAAATCTACATTGAATATGCAACCAAACTTACAAGCTTATTGCATTGCATCGAAAGAAACGTTCTATAATTATGTACTGAGTCGGTATTTATTTGAAATAATTTATAACTGAATTGTATATATAACTAAGTTCTTTTATTATTATCCAAGTCACACATGTGATATCTTGAGGCTGACAACAACAACTGCCTTGTTGCACTGTTGTCAACCTGCTCTGTAAAATTGGTTGCCTACTATGTAGTAGTCAGCCTTATAACACAAACGTCATAGCTTATTCGAAATTGGTGCTATTGGGTTGAAATATATATCAATTTTTAATGGTTCTTATTAATATACTTGTTGGTTAAATAACTTTTTTACCGTTTTGGTTTCTAGCAGACACCGCTAAGGTGTTCAGATTTAATCCATACGGATTCGTATCTGGTCTGTCACAGATTCCACCAACTGGTAATCGGAAACCCTTTAAAGGCACAGCCGTATAACTAATGCCGACAATATCATTTTTAAAAGATTGTCCGGTAAATATTATTCCTAAACATACTTCGTTCATTAATTGAAATCTAGAAAACATCTTTATGTAAAAACGACCTAAAAAGAAAAACAATGTTATTTCTACGGCAAATATAACTACCAGAGTTAAAAATTACCATCTATAGCTTTACTCGAATAATACGGTATCAAATTCCTGTTATCAGGTGTTTCAAATACGGCGAAATACTTGATAACGAATCCTATATTATCTGGATACCGATCGTTGTCGAAATCTGTGGAACGGAATAAAGAATTTGCTTCTTCTATTGCTAACAGTACCTGTTGCATGGCGGAATCTATGTTCATTTGATGGATTTGGTTTATAAATGAATAGTCCAATGTAACCAATAAAGAACAGACTTTACTGCAATTTAGAAAAAAATTAGTTTAAAGTATAAAAACAAGCATATAGAGTTTGTTCAACCATCCTCTGCCGTTACGTCAAACATTGTCCATCTTGATCGCTCATTCATGAAATGGATGAGACGGAATTATGACGTCCTTAACGTATTTCTTAACTAATGTCGACGTAAATTTTATTTGTTACTTTTGACAGTTCAGTTGTCATATTTTGATAACAAGTGGTGACTTCACATTGACAGATAAACTAACTAATTCACGCATGTGCACACAAATTTGCGATCACGAAAACTACTTTCTTTCATGGTGTAGGTACTCTATGATAATATGTCATTGATTATAATTTTGAGGTTGAGTGTAAAATAACATTCAACTAATTATAAGACAAACGTAAAACAGCAGAAGGGATGGTTGAACAAACTCTACTTACCCTTTTTTCGCTACTCTTTTAGACCAATTTCTAGATTCAATGTTGAATATTAAAACTGGTTGCACGCTTCTTCTCACATCAGTGAAATTACTATAATTTTCGTCAGGTAAATAGTTCCTTTCAAATACAATCGCGTTTTCAGTTACATTTGAATATTTAGGAAATATATCAACGTATTTTTTCAATGGTTCAAAGTAATATAATTTGTCCAGTATTTGTAGCTTTCCATAAAAATGTCGTTTCTGTAAATAACCCACTACGTAGCTGGCGTATTGTTCTTCGGTAACATACCCTTCTAGTAGTTCATTTTGATATTCCGGATAAATACGCGAGCTGGTTTTTTCGAAAATTATAAACTTCGTTTTTCGATTAATTAATTTGGTCTTTCTTCGTTGAATAAAAATTTTATACCGTAAAAACTTGTTGAGGGATATGTTGAAATATATACCTGTTTTCAACTGCTCCAAATTAGATTCATTGTGAATTTTTGTTGATAGTACGTAATGTTTAGATATTTTTAAATTTATAAAATCCTGTGTCTCGAATTTCCATTCACCGGAACTTATCGTTATAAAAATCAGAAAAAAACACACAACACATCGCGATAATTTTGAATTTAAAATATTTTGCATATTTTAAATATTATTTGTGACAAAGCTGATGTCACACACACTGTATGTCATTGTGCATTCTGTATCTAAGTACTGTCAAATATTATGTCACTCGCCCTGAAATTAGAGATGGGTCAAAGTCTCCTGTCAAAAATACCCTGACAGTGACAGGTGAACGAGCCTTATCTCTATTCAATTCATACAAAGAAAAGAGATGGAAAAGAGGTTTCACAAAAGAGTATAAAACACAAACATGTATAATTATATATAATCTTTTTACTTAATTATAAACAAGTTTATAAAAATATCAGTGGAATTTTTGAAAAAATTAGAATATATAAATTTAAACTTGGCTCTTTAATTTAAAAATATGTAAAAAAATTAATTTCCTATTAAAATATTTTGATTGCTTTAATGTAATTCCAAAAAAAATATAAATACTATTTATTTTTAGACTTTTCTTTACTCTTTTTCTCAGACTTCTTTTCTGGCTGCTTTTTCTGCAAAAACTTCAAGACTAGTGATGCGAATAGTCCTGTAAAGAATGTACCTAACCCTAATTGCCACAACCAAGGATTTTCCTTCATATACACCACTACCATAGCTACAAAATCGTCAAAAGGTGATTTTGGTAGAGGAATCTTTTCCGGTGTAACATTTTTATACCAACTTTGTGCAAAGTCTCGAAGTGACTCAACATCATATTTGTGTAAGTGATAACGATACATTTTACCTTGCCTAAACAAAATAAAAGCTGGGACAGTTGTTACATCAAATCTTCTTCCTGTCACAGCTCCACCTGCTACTTTATTGACTCTAGCTATGTTGATTCTTGATTTTATATAAGCACCTACTGCTTCCCATCGTGCTTGTAAACGAGTACACTCCACACAATCTGTAGAATAAAACATAACAAACCAATCTCCAGTTGTAGCACCTGAAAAATATGTTGTTAGAGCATATTACCACACACTATACTATTTATATTACCTGTAGCAGCCTGAGTGAGATGTTCAAATGTATTGTCTGTCAGCTCTTTTGAAATTGGTTCTTTATTAGCAGTGAAAGTATGCAAAATGTACTCATCGTTTAAAGGTCCGTCGTAAAGTAATGGAATACCGTGTCGAAAGAATACTAACAAAGGTTCTTTATCAGGACTATATAGCCTCGTTAACTGACTATCTTCTACTTTCACAACCCATGCATTTAACGTTTCTACTAAATCTTCCCTCAAGGAAGTTAATTCATTTTCAAAATTATCACATTGTTCACAGTACTTTCTTGAAAATAATACTACAACATATTTTTCCGTTCTTATCAAATTCAATAACTCTTCATCTTGTACTACTTCTAAATGACACTGAGCTACAATGAAAACTTGGAAGAGGATGATAAATAAAATAAGTATTTTCATTTTGTCTATTACTTATCAAAACGTTTTTGAAAATCACTTCTACACTCACTTAGGTAATTTGTAACAATCTGTAAGTGGCAAGTGTGGTGCTGTGTCACATTATTGTCAATTACCGGTATTTGATATCAGCTGACAGTGATACAGCGTTGTTCCTAAGAAAAATTTTATGGTAACAGAATACCACAGAAAAACGTAATAGATTGTCAAAAAAGGTAATAGCTTGTTCTTCTTCTTTTTATTTGCAAATATATAGAGGATAAAGGTAATTATTTATAGGATTCAAAATTTTGACACTTCGACTTACAGATTTCTCTTACGTTCAAGGTTCAATACTTTATTGAACTATGTTTAGTGCAAAAAGTGGTTCTTTATTGCACTCATCTGCCAAATCATAATATCACTTCATGTATCATTCATGAAAAGGTAATAGATTGCTATCAAAACGTAATAAGGTAATAGATATGGTTAAAAGGTAATAGATCTATTACGAACGTAATGACAGGAACAACACTGCAGTGATATATCTTGCTGCCACAGACATGAAGCTGCATCACAGAGTACACCGTCTGGTGTAACGTGTCGTAAATTAATACAAAGCTATATAATTATGCAATAGACCTTTTTAACGGAAGACATCTTGTGGTTGCGGCGACCGTTGTCTACCTATAGATTTATATAGGAACTAATAGAAGCTAACTGTAATATTAAATGGAAACTGTAACTTAGGGCTTGGACAGCTGTGCCTAAGCTTACAGCAACGGTATATTTCTTCTCTTTTTTTAAGGACTCGTCCAGGGAATAAATACAATTCATACTTTTATTTTTCTGGCCTTCTCTTCATCGAGTAAACGGGGTCACATTTCTTCTTTTTTCAGTTACCTATACCTATGCTTTTTTTCTTATCTATGGCTTTTTTCATGGTTTATCTTCTCTACCTGTGTCAGCCTGTGTTTCGTTTTGTCTTATCTTTTTTGTTACAAATTTCTAATTAATTTTTGTCTTGTGTGATTAGGCACTATCTCAAGTTTGTAATTATTTCCAAAATACAGGATATTACAGAAAAAATTATGAGTACAGGGTAAGTGTGTACCACCTTTTGTTTAATAAGTATACCTAATACCTATCCATCAAACCCAATAAAATAGTCACAACAGCAAGCAATACAATTTTAAACAAAAACTAAACACAGGTCTGAAACAGAGGTATCAAAAACACAAAAGACCAAACAACGCTCAATCGGCTCAATGGCTAAAATCGTAGATAAAACAATACATAAACACAGAACTGCCATATGGTAGATTAACAAGATTACGTCACAAGTGTCACTGTTTACCAATGAACTATATTTATAGTTTATTGCTGCTTACTCGTTCACTATACAAGACCTATATGTGTCCTCTTTCTCTAGACGAGTCCCTAAAAAAAGAGAAGAAATATACCGTTGCGGTAATCTTAGGTACACCTGTCCAAGCTCCAAGTTACAGTTTCCATTTAATATTACAGTTATCTTCTATAAGTTCCTATATAACTCTATAGGTGGACCACGGTCGCCGCAACCACAAGATGTCTTCCGTTAAAAAGGTCTATTTCAATTATGACCTTGAATTTGTATATTTCGACTAAAAATTGCCTCACTAAAAATTACTGGTTGTGACGTAGGGTTTATAATCGTTGGGTTGTGACTACCTCTAAAATTTTGATTTATATAAGGAATTGATAAAAATGGGTTATCCCACCCCAATTTCAATCCCAAGTATTTTATATAAAATTAACATAAAATTAATTAAAATTATTATGAAATTTATTAATACCTTTCAAATTAAAATCTAATTCTTACTTTCATAACTCTATTCACTCTGGGTTACCTATCCTATCCTAGCCGAGGCAACATTTCGGGGTTGTGATGTGAATGCTCGGCAGTTGCCCCTGAGCGAGAAAAGTTTGTACCATAGATTGTATTATTATTTCTCTATGGTTTGTACCTATGTTGTTTTGTTTCATAACATGTTAGCCTTAAAAAGAAGAAATCATGGATAATGGAAATAGTAAAATGGTTTAATCAGAGGGAATATGGAAAGTTCCAGACATTCCGTAAGGAATATTCCCGAAAAAATTAGAATAAATACCTGCTCTGGCTAAATACCTAATGGGTGGAGGCCAATAAAAAGAAAGAAGAAGACTACCTCTAACCTAAAAAATTTGAATTTTGTATTGTTATAAACCTCCCCTAATCTATGGTTATAAATTTCAGTTATATCGTTATAAACGAAATAATATAAACGTAAATATGGGTACGTAACATGCACGTTCTGTAATATGATATTAATATTTTTAAAAATTTTAGATCATGCTTCAGCTGCGCAATTAATACAAACTATGGTAACCTTTAGAAAAAAGGTTCCTTCAGTTATAAGTGAAGTTAATAGTAAAATAACAAAACAGCAATTGGACAATTTGAATAAAATCAAGATTCATTTAGATAACCCAGAAATTAACTGTGATATTCCCGAGGATATCTGTGAGAAAATAAAGACTGACCATAAAGTAAGATCTTTCTAAACATTTTCACTGTCTTCAATTAAAAAACTTTCCTTTTTTAGAATTATACATTTAATAGAAATTTGTATGAACAATTGATACTATTGGAAATGGTGAAGTCAAAGAATTCTTCCATATCAGCAGTAATTGATGCTATCTAATTTACAAATGTTTGTTAATAAAAGTTCAAATAACAACATAATTATATTTGTAATGTTCTGGTTACACTAATGTTAACACTGTCTATAATGCTTTTTTAATGTAGTTGAACACAATTTTTAATAGAGGCAATTGTGGAAGTATCTCCTAAAAAACACTTTAATGTACAAATTACCAAGTTGAGCAGATACAATATTGACTACTTACTGTGAACAATGGAACTAGCTGGTTTTCCTTAACACCACTTACAAGCAACGTCATTACAAATAACACTTTATTCTAAAAAATAAACCTAATTAGCTCAAACATGAGTAGCAGCCATTTGGAGCATGGATATATTTAGTTTGTGTACATACTTACCCTATATATGACTTCGTTAATAAAAACTGTTTGTACTTGTTCATGAGGAAAGAAAACTTTTTCAATCCCACACACTTTTATTCTAGCAATTTCAATTCCTATGTCTTTTATTATGACTATATTTTCTAAAAATTGTGAAAAGGATATAAATTATAAATAATCTGTGAATCAAAACATTACTCTCTCTTGTAGTAAATTATATGTGTAACTATTACGATACTTTAAAATGTTACCAATATAATAGAACTTTGGTTGTAATATTTGATGGAAAATAATATTAATTAAGATTTGTTTCTTATAATTGACCAACAAATCTATATATTACTCAATTCTCACCTTCCATAGTCATATTACACACTGTATATGTTAAAATTAAAACAAAACATAAAATGGCACATATAATACTGATGGGAACAAAGCCAAGGAAAAGTAATACCATGTCGACACTAGCTGTTATAAATATTATGATACATCTTTGGTAAATTGTTGGTCCACAATTAATTACTCTAATCTTCAAACATTGAGAGACTTCTTGAATGTGTAATTTCAAAAAACTGCCGTTTATGTTCTTAAACATGGAATACTCAGTTTGATTTTTAATTTTATCCATTTTTCAAACATGATTTTTCGATATTTAAAAAAATTTCTTAGATGGTTTTAGGTTAATTAGTTATAGTTTAAATAACGACCACAGAAGTAAATCATATTTATTCTGTGGTAATATATAGGAGCATCAAGTCAAGGATGATAGATTGAGAATCTATCATCCTTGGCATCAAGTATGCTTTATCTATGGTATCAAAATTCAACTTAAAATAGAAGAAGAAATATAAGAAATGACCGCGAAATGAGTGGAGTGTATATTTATTTACACAAATAAATAAGTTGTAGTAATTATGGCTGCACTAAATAAATCCAGCTTACAAGAAATCAGGAAAATTTTGAAACATAACATCCTCAACAATAAAAATTTCATTGGTTATAATAATGAAAAGGAGCAAGTTCTAAATTTGATTCAAAGGACAGTTGAATTTGGGGAATCAAATTCTGCGTTGTTAATAGGACCCAAGGGTTCTGGAAAAACAATGGTATAATATAACATGTTCTTTACATATGGTTTTAAATGAAACGAACTGTTTTTAAATGACTCCATCATCATCATCAGAATGATGATGATATTTATATCGAAACAATTGTCAATTTACTTGCAATTAACAGATTTATTACAAATATATTGTGGAGTCATTTAAAAACAGTTCGTTTCATTTAAAACCATATGATGAGTAGATTCCACGAAGTGAGGGTTTATACAGTTAACTCAATGTTCTTTACAATTCTTTCCATTTTATACCAAGTATTGTTATTTATTTTTAGATGGTGCTTAATGTGCTAGAAGAGTTACAAAGTAATGCATTGTTTATAAAAGATTCAATGTTGGTAAAATTACATGGCTTAATACATACTGATGATAGATTATCATTGAAAAGTATTACATCTCAAATGAATTTAGATAATGTGGTAGACGGAAAAGTATTTGGAACATTTGCAGAAAACCTATCGTTTTTATTAGCCTGCTTAAGAACTGGGGATTGTCAAACGTCTAAAAGCGTTATTTTTATTTTAGAAGATTTTGATTTGTTTTGCTTCCATCACAATCAAACTCTTTTATATAACCTATTTGATATTTCTCAATCTGCTCAAGCACCAATTTGTGTATTAGGTAATTACATTCTAGGCTTGTAGGCGACTCGGTGATTTTAATAAAGTATATTTCAGGAATTACATGTCGGCTTGATGTCATTGAACTACTAGAAAAACGAGTTAAGTCTAGATTTTCTCATAGACAAATATTTCTGTTTCCTGATATAGGTGATACTAACCAAACATTAGATTATATGCTGACTAGAATAAAATACTACCTTAGTCTATATGACAGTAGGAATAATAAAGTAAGCAAAGATGTTAAGAAAACATGGAATTCCAGTGTAGAAAATTTACTAAAAAATAAACAGTTTAAAAATGTTATTCAAAGATTTGCAGATATTGATATAAGTGAAAGAGGATTGAAAAATATATTGGTGAGTACCAAATTTGAAACAATAAATATTGTATGTTTTTCAAACGTTGCTTAGTTAGGTTAGGTTGAATAATTTAAAAAATGCTTTTAGATGAATATTGTATTTAAAATGGACAACTATTTATCAATTAAAATGTTTCAAGATGAGATTAATGCTCTGGAACAAGATGATATGCTGTCAATATTACAAGATTTAAATGTTCTCGAACTATGTTTGTTAATAGCTATGAAACATCATACAGAAATATACGAGGGACAGTCTATGAATTATGAAATGATCCTTTCAAGATATAACTCATTTGCAAAAATTAACTCTCACATGCAGAATGTATCTAGATCAGTTGTGATGAAAGCTTTTGAGCATATACAGGTAACATACATGTATATTTGTGAAAAGTGTATTGTAAGGTCTGTTTTTTGTTGTTTTTAGAGTTTAGAATTGATTTCAATGCTAAGTGGAGGATCTAAAACTCAAAAGGAATACCAATTTTTCAATTTACTCATAATGCCGTCTCAAATAGACGAAGCAATTAAACAAACACCAGGATTACCGACAGAAGTAATGCAATGGGCTAATTCATCAGTGGGCTATTAGAATATTATTTAATTTACAGCAACGTTAGATGTTAACAAAATATTTATATTTTTATAGAAATAAATGAATCCTCGAAAAATACAACTTTTTGATCGAAGACAGATAAAACTTCTAAATTCTTATTTAATTTTAGTCAAAACTGAACAGAAAACATTTGAAACGTCGCGCCTCATCCAATTTTAATCTGTGCATGGTGTAAAAAAATACATTAGGGCCTAATTTGGAAGTGGCTGTTGTACAGCTGGCGCCTGTTCAGCCACCTCAATTTAAAGTTCAAATGACGCGGATAAAAAAGTAGATATTATTAGGTTAGAATTTTCATTTTGACATTTGCTTTTTGTGTGAGCTGGTGGCCGGAAAAATTTCATCATCTGTTTTATTTTTCGATAACCATGGTGCTAGATCTAGATTTATTCCGTACCGACAAGGGAGGTAACCCCGATCTTATTCGAGAGAACCAGAAAAAACGTTTCAAAGACGTTGCTCTAGTTGATAAAGTGATAGAAAGAGATTCCACATGGAGACAACTTAGGCATAAGCTAGACAATTGGAACAAACTTAAAAATGTTTGCAGCAAAGCAATTGGTGAGAAAATGAAGAAAAAAGAACCTCAAGGTGATGCCAATGAGAATGTCCCAGAAAACGTAGCTGCTAATTTAGAAAATTTAACTTTGGAAATTCTCCAAACTATCACTGTGAATCAAATTAAAAAGGTTTGTACAATGCAATGAAAGGAATATATTGATATATAATTCCAACTTTAATATTTACAGGTAAGAACTTTAATAGATGAAGCTATAGTAAGGAATGACAAGGAATTAAATAAAACAGAAAAAGAAAGAAACGATGCCTTAAGAGAAGTAGGCAATCACTTACACGAATCGGTCCCCGTAGATGATAATGAAGACAATAATAAAATAGAAAGAACTTTTGGTGACTGTCAAGTTAAAAAAAAATACTCACATGTAGATTTGATTTGTATGATAGATGGCATGGACGGAGAAAGAGGAGCTGTAGTTTCAGGAGGAAGAGGTTATTACTTAACTGGGCCTGCAGTTTTCTTGGAGCAAGCTTTGATACAATTGGCATTGAGAATATTACATAAAAAGGGATTCAAGCCACTTTACACTCCATTTTTTATGAGAAAAGAGGTAAGTATTCATACTGAGCTATGACATAGGAAGCAAACATAATAATGTTTTTATATTGTAGATTATGCAAGAAGTTGCACAGTTATCTCAGTTTGATGAAGAATTATACAAAGTAGTTGGAAAAGGTAGCGAAAAGGCTGAAGATAAAGATGTTGAAGAAAAATACCTTATAGCAACATCAGAACAACCAATTGCTGCATTCCATAGAGATGAATGGATCTCGGAAAATTCTCTACCTATTAAATATGCAGGATTTTCAACATGCTTTAGACAAGAAGTCGGATCTCATGGACGTGATACTCGGGGGATATTTAGAGTACACCAGTTTGAAAAAGTAAAGTGAACAAAAGTTATCTACCTAACTGTATAACGTTTTTTTTTTTTTTTTCAAATTTTTAGGTGGAACAATTTTGTTTAACTTCACCTTTTGACAACATATCATGGGAAATGATGAACGAAATGATAGAAAACGCTGAAGAATTCTATAAATCTCTGGAAATTCCCTATCGGATCGTAAACATAGTTTCCGGAGCATTAAATCACGCTGCGGCCAAAAAACTCGATTTAGAAGCATGGTTTCCAGGATCAGCAGCATTCAGAGAGCTAGTATCCTGTAGTAACTGCCTGGAGTATCAAGCCAGAAGATTGTTAGTACGATACGGTCAAACGAAAAAAATGAATGCTGCTACCGATTATGTTCATATGTTGAATGCCACGATGTGCGCTACTACCAGAGTGATTTGCGCTATTTTGGAAAACAATCAAACTGAAACTGGTGTAAAAGTACCAGCGGCATTGAAAAATTACATGCCTGAAGAGTACCAAGATGAAATTCCATTTGTTAAACCAGCTCCTATCGATTTAGAGAAGGATTCAAAGAAAGTAAAGAAACAGAAGGAAGGGATGAAGAAGGCAGCCGGAGAGGAATAAACCAGTGGTGTGCGTTTATCAATTGTTGCATTTAAAGCTTTTTTTATTTTTATTTATTATCAATAAATAACTCTTGATCTTGAAAAATATTTTCACTATTTCTATTTGATGCCCTTCAGAATTTGGGAGGCCAAAACTAGGCAATGGAAAGGCAGTTTAAGGGGGCTTGGTACAAAACAGAAAAAAAAATTAATATAGTTAGGGAGGCGAGGTCGCTAAATCAGTGGCGGATTTACCAGCAGGCTGAGTAGGCTCGAGCCTAGGGCGGCAAATTTGGGGAACGAATTTTTTTTACCTTATAGAAATTAAAAAGATTTTTCTATGACGGTTTTCTAATGTCAGAAGTCTGCACCAATATTTGTCGATGACTTTTCTTGCATTTGTCATTGCACATTCCGAGAGTAGCAAACTTCCATATTCTAGAGTAAAACAGCTAGTTCGCCGCCCCTCAATCAGTAATCGGCCTCTGCGCCCTTTGCCCAAACTTTTTATGAGTGAAATTGTGAAAAATATGCCCCTCTTCCCACTAACAACCCATACATGCCAACTTAGTACTGGTTGGAGGCTACGAACTGTCCATGAATTTTGGTACCCAATGTAAGGATTATTGTAGAAAAAAGCCGAATACATTTAATATTTTATTGAAAAATCACAATTACAATAAGTATCGTAGAAAATTTTTAAATATGCCCAAAAAAATTTAAATAAAAAAAATCCAAAAAAGAAAAACGTTCAGTTAGTCGACAACGTTCAACAAAAATATCTCGAAGGAATAAATTTAACAATCCTAGCGGTACCGTAAGTAAGTTGCACCAGGCCCCAAAATCTTTGTGTACGGTATGTGAATCTTGGAATTTTCAAACTCTAAACTGTCCTATGATTGTATAAACGATTCTAGCAGTTTGGGGGCATCGCTTTAGATGGAACATCAATTATACAATCACGAAACATCTTTAGACACAACCAATTAAACGAAAAAAAAAAAATAATTTGGGCATATTAAATAAGTAAAAAAACCACCATCATCGACTAACATGAACAGAAATCACATCATTCTTCTGTTCGTTCTAACTTCCGGACTGGTGTAAAACGTACTAGCGTCCCCGTAAATAGGTTCTCTGCTACAAGTACCCGTACACGGTGATCGAGACGTATTCAAGTGACTACATATTCTCGGATAGAATCTTGTAGCATCCGGGGAGGTTCTTCTGTTGGTGGCCGATTGGTTATTAAGATTGCATTGATGACTAGCCATCTGGGCTCTCAAGGCAGCGCACTGAGCTTGCGTTTGACACGATACTGGCGATGATTGGCAACTGTTCGTTAACATAGATCGAGTGGAATTTAGATTGACGTTTACGACGGGCTGCATATAGTTGGAGTAAACTGCAAGTGTAAAAATGTTGTTTTATTAGTTTTGAGTGTAGGAAAATCTAAATTGAATCAGTTTCAAGTAGATTTATAGAGGAGTTTAGTCTAAGATCAGTGTGGCCAACAAAAAGTGGTTTTTTCTGACAAGAATGATAGTTAAGGGTCTACCATTCCAAACAAGATTTTTGCATGTTTTTTATCATTCCGTACATTTATATTGCTTTATTAAAATAATGAATACACCCCCGAAGCGTATATTTTGAAATTTAATGAGACTTTAGCTGTATACTCAACATATCGGTGGCCAACAATTCTAGGAACTTTTGGCTAGTCATGTCACCATTTCATTTCTGCTATTCTGTCACTAGTTATGTCAAATGTCAGTTATATTTATTTTTGTTGATATTCCTTTAATTGTGTATGTCCATTTTCGATTAGATTTTTGTAGCATTTCTATCTAGTTGTATCTCTATTCTTCTAATTACTTTTTCCACTGACATCGTGACATCTGACATAACAAGTGACAGATATAACAGAAATGAAATAGTGACTTGTCAAAAGTTCCTAGAATTATTGGCCTCCAATATGTTGAGTATTCAGCTAAAAAGTCATTTTAAATTTCAAAATATACGCTTCGGGGGTGTATTCATTATTTTAATAAAGCAATATATATGTGGCCTACCTTAACTGTCATTCTTGTCAAAAAAAAAACTACTTTTTGTTGGCCACACTGACCTTAAACTTTTTGAACGTTGGAGAGAGTTGATACAATAGATTTCGATATGGAGAAAAAATTAGACCAAAAAACAAATCAAAAAAGATTGTTAAATACTTACAATAGAACGTCAGGAAGAAAATCAATAACATGACAGCTGCCGTAGCCAAGGCGTACTTGTAGGTCTTCAGGAATGTTAAAACAGGTGATCGTCCAGGTACGCAAACGTTTTTTTCCAACTGTCCACCAACTTTGACCAGAATCTGGAAGATAATTTGAAAATTAACAAATATAACGTTTGGTCCAGTAACTGAACAACTGAAAATATCGAAAGCTCCTGAAAAGTCGCTGCAGACTTCACTTTGGGCACTTTGCCCCCCTAAACCCTAGAAACTTACGTTTAGTTCTTGTTTGGTTATCGGTGAATTAACGACAATACCCATGGCTTCTCCTAAGCTAGCCAATCTCCAATGATAATCTATCAATTGTATCTCGTACTTTATTGCGGTTTCGTTGACAGAACTACCGCTGTCGACGAATAAAATACTACTATCCGCCGGATAAACCTAAAAAAATAACTATTTAGTATAAAATTCAACGAAACTCTTCAATTTACTCACGTCTAGTTGTTGCAAAACCTCCGGTAAACCAATAACCACGAATTCTCCCACGTAACTATTTTCCAAAATGATTTCGGAAACGGTGTAAACACCGGGCAAAAATTTCATAGTGACAGTTTTCGAGGTAGTTTCCCCATCAACGGTAGAAGCCCAAAGTAGAACGTCGGTTCTCAATACCGATATGTCAGTGCCGTTAACTCCGAGATTAATTAGTTTACAAGCGTATTGACCTGTAAAAAAAATTGATTAAAAATAAACTTCCCTCGTGTAGGCGACTATTTTTATATATTTTTGAATATTCCCGCCTTGACAGCCGGATGTCCGCCATTTGGCGTTGACAGGGAAGCGAGGGGACAGGGATTATTGCGGG
>CAJUYI010001542.1:36897-50932 GCA_910591695.1 Galerucella pusilla
ATTAAATTAACAAGAAATACTAATTCAGTTTACAACTTACACTGTATATAACTCCGCGACGATATCATGATGATCTGCGACGAGTATGGCCCAATTTTTATGAGGTAAAATATTCAATAGTAAATAATCGGGTTCTACAACATGAAGATTGGCAGCAGGTAATTTCAATAGAGGATCATCTTTGTTGACGTTTCTATCACGTAAAACAATTCTTGTAACACCTTCTTGTAGTCCTATTATATTTCCAGTTTTTCTAGTGGAGAAAGCGATTTGTTGATTTTCTGCTTCGAGGTAGTATTGGGAATCTGGTAATTCCACTTCTTCCATTCTGCCATTTTTCAACTAAAACATAATTCATCCAAATTTAGCCAGCAAACAAAAGATATTATTGATCACAGTATCATACTTACGAAAAATATTTTAAAAGGGATCATGTCACCTTTCATTATGTAAGCTTCAGGAGGGGTTATTAATAAATTTGCTACGACCATGAGTTGTACCTCACAAACTGGTATATGTTTATATTCAGTAAATGGTAATCGAACACTAACCTATGAAAAAGGAAGCAATTTAATCTGTTTTATCTTCAATTGATAAAAAGTGGCTGAGTATGTTATATATTAATTTTTATAAAAACTTACTTTGGCTGATCCACTTTTAATTCCTTCAAGCAATATAGAGTAGCCCCTTTTGCTTTCTTTCTCTAAAGCTTCTATAGCAGGAGGTGTCTCATATGGAGAGTCTCTAAATGCTATATATCTTAAAACAGCTTCTTTATTTGGACCCAATGATACTATATTCCAATCAAACTCAATTCCTTCTAAAGACGAGAACTCATTCCCTTGATCATCATAACCTTTAACTTCAAAGTATTCAGGTGCTTCTTCCATGAAAAGTTCCCTTGTTGTTGTTGAAATACGTAATTCATGTATTGCATCCACCATAACGTCACATCTGAGCATTTGTTTGGTATTTGTGTCTTCGGCTAGAACAACAGCCATATTTCTTGCTGCTTCTTTTGTTACAGTACTCACTAGAGCTCTAGTTGAGCATTCTAAATCAGGATCTTCATCTATAGGTGTTATTTGTATTATGTCATATCTAGATGTACTCCTGTAAATGTTACATAGTGTCAATGAATTGATTTCTAGTGGGAATGTAAGACAGAGTTATGTCATAAAAAAAGTTATAGGATTCATATTTCCAATCACTTTACTTTAAGAAAGGCCCTTTGTATAGGAGCAGTGGTGTGTATGTGTGTAGGGTATCTAAAATTATCAATTTTTGCTAAATAGTTCTACACATATTAGCAGGTTGTTGGAATTTACCATGTGTTTCTACCCCTTACCATTTATAACAGCCTCCCTGGGTGGCTTCTAAAGTAAAATTACTTGCAAAGTCATTGAAGATGGGTAGTAACACTCGCGGTAGATTTAATTTAGAACACTTCACATTAATAGTCACCAATATTAACTGTACAATTAAAAGTAATAATAAAGTTCGTAGGGCCATAATTTTGTAAAATTTCTTTTAAAACGAAAACCCGCGCGTTCTAAGTTTCAAACATCTTATATTTTGAGGTTAGAATTAAATTGTGCGTTCTGCTGCGGAGTTCTGATGAACAAGTTCTAACCATAGAGAAAATATAGATATCTTTATGGTGATCACAATGTCGTAAAAATTTGCCTAGAATTAACGTGTGACAGTTGACAGTGACATAAGGGAAGGGATAGTTGTCAGTTGACGACGTCATCATATTTAAGCATAAGTATATTTATTGTGTGTTTCTTTTCTCTGTTTTTTATTTTAAATTTGGAAAAGTCAAAGTGTCTGAAGTATAGACTCGTAGACGAAGTATTTTACATTAAGTAGCATATTTAAAGTGAAAACGTAATCAAAATTCAAGTGAAAATGTCCAAAGTTCATGAATTTAAAGTAACAATGACCTGTGATGGTTGTTCTGGAGCAGTGGAACGAGTTCTTGGAAAGTTGAAAGGCAAAGGAGTTGATGAAGTTACTATTAGTTTAGAAAAACAGAGCGTAATAGTTAAATCTTCTCTAACAGCAGAGGAAGTCTTGAACGTTATAAAAAAAACTGGGAAAGAAGCCAGTTTAGTGTCTTCAGCATAAATGTTATATATAAATTTATTGCAGCTATAATATGTATATAAAATCGTTTTTAAATTTTGGATATGTTAATGGGCTTGATGACCATTTAAATTCTGTTTGTCCCTTTTTATACAATATAATTTAATACATTATAAACATTTTGTATTATTTGGTGCAACTTTTGACATTACTACAGAATTTCATGATAAAGCATATTTGTTTATTACTTACACTGATAAACTCTGCCTTTACTGTTATTTTTCTACCCAAATTGATAATATTTACATTTTTTTAAGCACCAATTACCTAAAAAATGTCAAATATTATTGAAAATTTCAACAGCCAATGAAAATTTATTTTGCAATTTCCTTGATTACATACAGGCGGCAGTTTAAAAACAATTTTAGAGCCCCTAGTAACAAAAACAAACATCTGCCATAAGTTGGTATTTGTTTAAATTCATATCATTAAAATAACATAAAATGAGAGAAATTGTTCATATACAAGCTGGGCAGTGTGGCAATCAAATTGGTGCAAAAGTAAGTTTCTAATTATCTTTGAGAATGTACATTTCACTTACTTGCTTTTTCGCATTTTAGTTCTGGGAAGTAATTTCAGATGAACATGGAATAGACCCTACTGGAACTTATCATGGTGATTCTGATCTACAGTTGGAAAGAATAAATGTATATTATAATGAAGCTACAGGAGGAAAGTATGTTCCCAGAGCAGTGCTGGTGGACTTGGAACCTGGTACCATGGACTCTGTTAGATCCGGACCTTTTGGTCAAATATTCAGACCTGACAATTTTGTCTTTGGTCAAAGTGGAGCTGGAAATAATTGGGCCAAAGGTCATTACACAGAAGGAGCTGAACTTGTAGACTCAGTCTTAGATGTAGTCAGAAAAGAAGCCGAAGGCTGTGACTGCATGCAAGGATTTCAGTTAACCCACTCACTAGGAGGAGGTACAGGGTCAGGATTAGGTACATTACTCATTTCAAAAATAAGAGAGGAATACCCAGATAGGATTATGAACACTTTTTCTGTAGTGCCATCACCAAAAGTATCAGACACAGTTGTAGAACCCTATAATGCCACATTATCAGTCCATCAGTTGGTGGAAAACACAGATGAAACATATTGCATTGATAATGAAGCTTTATATGATATTTGCTTTAGAACATTAAAACTTACAACACCAACTTATGGCGATTTAAACCACTTAGTGTCTGCTACAATGTCTGGTGTCACCACTTGCCTACGATTCCCTGGTCAATTAAATTCAGATTTAAGAAAGTTAGCTGTAAATATGGTTCCTTTTCCACGTCTTCACTTTTTCATGCCCGGTTTTGCTCCATTAACTTCCAGAGGCAGTCAACAATATCGTGCTCTTACCGTTCCTGAACTGGTGTTACAAATGTTTGATGCTAAAAATATGATGGCTGCTTGTGACCCCCGCCACGGAAGATACCTAACTGTCGCTGCTATATTTAGAGGTAGGATGTCTATGAAGGAAGTCGACGAACAAATGTTGAATATTCAAAATAAGAACAGCAGTTATTTTGTAGAATGGATCCCAAATAATGTAAAAACAGCTGTTTGTGATATTCCACCTAGAGGTCTTAAAATGTCATCTACATTCATAGGAAATTCCACTTGCATTCAAGAACTGTTTAAAAGAATATCAGAACAATTCACAGCCATGTTCAGGAGGAAAGCGTTTTTGCATTGGTATACTGGTGAAGGTATGGATGAAATGGAGTTTACCGAAGCCGAGAGTAACATGAATGATTTGGTGTCTGAATATCAACAGTACCAAGATGCGACTGCCGAAGAAGAAGGCGAATTTGACGAAGAAGAAGAGGGTGATGAAGGCGAAAATTGATATTTTTGTGAAACTTTTTCAAATCTTCCAGTAAATTTGTTACTTGTTTGGTATTATATTGATGTGACTTAACAACTTTTGGAGGCTTCATATGAAATATACTTTTAACTTTCAATGATGTGTTTTATTTGTGATATTGCACCTTTGGAGAAACACTGATACAAGTGCAAATTCATTAATTGCTAAGCTAACGCAAAAGTATTTTTTTTATTTAATTTTTGGCAGTAAATAAGGAAGCAGTTACAGTTTTCTTGCAAAATAATCAACATTTTTGTCACTATTTCTCCATAGGTACAAAAACTGACTTGGATAGGGTATTTTAATGTTGCCAAGTTGTCCAAATTTTCCAAGTGAATAGCTTTTAATTGCGTATCGAATAAAACAACAATTTAGCAAGAGATAAAGTGAATTTTATTAAAATTCTAGCATGCAACATTGCATAACGCTATATACAAAATACTTCTAAACTTCATACATATTATACTGAATTTTGCAAGAGTAAATATATAATATTTATATATACAAATTAATTACAGTCTGTTCAATATATTAAACTAACAGCTAAAAGGAATCGCGAAGTTTTCTAAAACAATACACGCAACCTTATATGTATTCTTACTAATTTTATTATCAAAAATAACAGTATACAGTATGTTCCGAAGCTCTACTCACATTGCGATTTATCATTTATTGAGATAGAGACCATTTCAGAATGACATCTCTGGCTGGTCGACCATATTGTTCTGGAGGGCACACATTTAAGACTTATAAAAGTGGATCTAGAACTATGGAACATCTTGTATAACGTTATTAGGTATACTTGGCATTTTAAGCTACCAAAAATTAACTTTAGGTACTTCTTTTGTTATTTATTCTTCGGATGTGTGTTAAATTCAAAATAAAAACAGTAATCGAAAAACCGGTCCTTAAACTGGACGGAATTGTGTGTGTCAACGTAAATGGTCCTATGTAGTCAGAAATATTATTTATCTACTTACAATATTTTAAATGTGAAGCAATAAGTCGATTTTTACCATAACGGACGTGTTTGAGATTAGGCTTCCTTTTTAAACATTGTTTATTGTAAGATAACTTCTTATCAGTCACCATTGGGTGTGAATAAATTAATTTCCTTACTTTTCAAATACATTCCTGTTTGATGAATCAGTTTAACGATTACGTATATTTTATCCATACCAACTGAATAAAATGAAATGCATCTAGGACCTAATACTCACAAAGACTTGACGAGGATGGGACAAGTTCAATTTTCACCCAAAACATTAAACTAACAAGTTGATATGTTTGAATATAATTCATTTAGTGAATATAGGTGTACCTGTTATTACTGATTACTACCTCTAACAAAATAATAATGGTTTAAATACATAAAGGGTAGCGAGAAAGTCTGGTACCAAAAGATCAAATTTTGAGGCTATAAACGGTATTGTATTCTTCGTTTTTTGGCAGTTCCTCTCAAAAACGAAGGATACAATACTGTTCATAACCCTAAAATTTGATAATTATGTGTTTATTATTTTCAAAGAAAAAGACTTGGTGCGCCAGACTTTCTCGCTACCCTGTATAAGGAACTTATACGCATCACATGTAAAGTATTTGACTAGCGTCTAGCCGTTCAGGTAACATCGATCACGAAGATGAACGAAAGTTAGTAGTTGAGGTGCGCATGCGTCCAAGTAGCCTTTATCCTTCTATTTGTTTATGTTGAGTTGAAGTACTTAATAAGTGAGAATAGAAGTTATTAGAACTAAGTACTTAATTTTATTAATCACGTAAAATGAAATATAATTGCAAAGAATGTGATAGTGGCTTTAGTACAATATCAAATTTACGAAGACATGTTAGGAAATGTCATGATAAAAATCTGATGGATTTAGCCCCTCTCCGTTATAGGAAAAACATTAAGTCTTCATCTTTTCGTTGTGATATTTGCATAAAAACATTTAACCAAAAACAAGGCTTGTACCGTCACTTAAAAACGCATAATATTCAAAATAAAAATAGAACAGAAACACAAACAAGTCAAGGAAATCCTGATGGAAATAACTTGAAAACAGGAAGAAATTCAAAGAAATGTCCACTTTGTGAGTATCATGGTCTGCATAGGAAAGACCTGCTTCACCATTTCAAAGATGTACATCAAATTCCATTAATTACAAAAACTCTCAGTTTCATTTCAATTGAAGATTTCAACCAATGGAAAGGTAAAGTAGTTTGATCACTTTTACTATTACATATTAACAATTGTTTAAAAAATTATTTTTGGCAGAGAAAATGGAAAATGAAACAAATTCAAAATTTATCAATAAAACAACCGAATCATTCAAATCCCATGTTACAACAAGTTATGTGTGTCATCGTTCCGGCAAATATGTACCAGAGGGAACAGGCAAAAGGCATATTAAGACCCAAGGAACCAATAAGATCGGTGCTTTTTGTCCTGCAAATATACAAATACAAATAAGCAATGAAAATGAAATTTCAGTGCAGTATTTGGAAAGTCATGTTGGGCATGCAACTGATATAGGCCACTTACAGCTCACTGCATCAGAAAGGCAAAATTTAGCCATGAAAATTGCTGCTAAAATTCCTTTTGACGATATTTTAGATGAAGTTAGGGAATCTATAACTGATTCGGCACTGAACAGAATTCATCTTGTATCTAAAAAAGATCTTTTTAATATCGAGAGCAGTTTCAACTTATGCAGCTCCTCTGTATGTCACTCTAATGACGCCATCAGTGTAGAGTCGTGGATTATAGAAATGCAGAGAATTGGAGACCGTATTCTTTTTTATAAACCCCAGGGAGTAGTTTTAAATGAGCATCCTCAATTGAAATCCGATGACTTCATATTAATTATAATGACACCTGCACAATGTGAAATTTTAAAAAGATTTGGCTCTGACTGCATATGCATAGATGGCACACATGGTCTTAATAATTACAATTTTGAACTGCACACTTTGCTTGTTATTGATGATATAAGGGAAGGATTTCCATGTGCATTTCTGTTATCTAACAGATCGGACACATATGTTTTCACTTTATTTTTCAATGAAATAAAAATAAGAGCTGGATTAATATCACCACAGATTTTCATGTCGGACCTAGCTGAAAGTTATTTCAATGCATGGCTACAAGTTATGGGAAATCCTGGAAAAAGGTAGTATAATAAATATATTAATATATTCATTAGTAGGTATAACTTTATTGGCGATTCAGTCCAAATTTCTTCAGGCAATTAAGAAAACTCATTTCTGCTACTTAGCCGAGCTTTCTGAAATGTTGCCAAACAGAGTTTTCGAACCTATTGCCTGAAGAAATTTGGACTGAAACCCCTATAAAATTATACCACCAAATTTATTTCCAGTAAATAAGATTACCAAATTATTATATTTAGCAGTATAATGCGTATTTTGAAAATATAAATTTAATTCTAAATAGTACTCGACTATTTTCAATATTAAAATTAAATTAAATAACACAATAATTTCTTTTTAGACTCTTCTGTACTTGGCACATTGATCGAGCTTGGCGGACAAATTTGCCAAAAGTTAAGGGGAAGGAAAAGCAGGTGGTTATTGAAATATTTTTTTCTTTCAATATTCTTAATTAACCTTTTTCTAGGTTATGATATACAAACAATTAAGAACACTGTTACAGGAGAGAGACGCAATAGCCTTTGAAAGAATTCTCCACCAATTCTGTAACAATCTGTCAGATCCAGATACCAAAGATTTTATAATTTATTTTAAGAAAAATTATCAAGTAAATTGCAAGAATTGGGCATATTGCTATAGATTGCATTCAGGTCTCAATACAAATATGCATCTTGAAAGGATGCATAGGACAATTAAGTATGTCTATTTGGGCGGAAAGAAAGTAAAAAGACTTGACAAAGGTATTGCGGCATTAATGCGATTTGTTAGAGACAAACTTATCGATAGACTCATTGTCATTAACAAAGGAAAAATATCTAATAAATTGAAGAACATACGCGATCGACATAAGAATGTTGAAAACATGGATTCGTCATCAATTTTGAGTACTGAACATGGCTGGGAAATACCATCATCAACCAGCAGTGAAATCTATTTTATTCAGGAAGTGAGAGGGTCTTGTACTTGTCAACTAACTTGCTCAGAATGCAATATTTGCATTCACAAATATTGTTGTTCATGTCTGGATTCATCAATCAAATTTAATATGTGCAAACATATACATTTACTTGCCCACTATAAAAAGGAAAATGAAAATAATCATGAAACTTCAATAATATCTACCAAAGGTATGTTTGTAATTTATATGTTTTTTATTTCCATTTTTCTTCCTATTTTTTACAGCACATTTTTTAAACTTTTAGATACTATGGAAGATGAAGACAATTTATTTATTGATTGTGTTGAAATGAATGATGAGTCAGAGATTATCTTTCAGCAGTTATCAAAGAAACAAAAAACATGTTCATCAGTGCAGGATAGACAAGTTAAAATAATGTCAAAATTCCAACAAATACTTTACGGCGACATGTCCACCGAAAAATTGGACATTATTGAAAAAATGGTCGATTCCCTTCCTCCTACACTGGCTGCTACAGATTACATGACAGACAGAGTGTTGCCATCATGTAGTGAGCGGATTGTACATAATGAAAAAATAAATGCCCAGAGACGATTCTGGTCTACAAGAAAAAAGGCAAAGAATCTTAAAAAAGGGCTTTAAAATAAATAATAAAATACAATAAACATTTATTATTTTGATCATTTCATTTATTACCTATCCATTACCTATTACACCAGTAAGTTTCTTCTTTATCAAAGGTCATAAACATCTTCAATAAAATTCAATTTAAGTACAAAGGAATATAGGTAAATACAAAATTAGAACTGAGTATAAAGTTTCACATAATTCAAAAATTTGGTACCTACCTAAGATGTAAGTAGGTATAAATAACCATTTGTTACATAAAAGGAAATTAATTTATCATAGCTAAGCTTTTGACTATTCAGTATTTAACCACAATTTCAATAAACTGTAAACAGAATAAAAGTAGATAAATATTTAGAAACATATAATTACATTTAACAATAACAAATTTTGTATTTAAATAAATAGGGACACACTTTTAGATGCACCACAGGTTTAATCAGATCAAAGTGTAAAAAATGTATAAATATATCGGAAAATATAGAAATCTGAAGAAAACAAAAAATCCAGGTCCTAACCGATTTCGAACCTACGACCTCTGGGTTGTAAGCTCAGTACCCTATTAACTGTGCTAGTCAGCTCACATTTAATCACATCGAATATAAGGTTAAACCGTAAACGCTAATTGGACGCATGCGCACTTCAACTACTAACTTTCGTTCGTCTTCGTGATCGATGTTACCTGGACGGCTAGACGCTAGTAAGTATTTGGATTTTTCCATGAGCTCTACGTCACATTTGCACATAGTTATATCGCATCCTCGCCATTTTCTTCAAATGTACTTGAGCTTTACAAAGCAAAAGCAGTTTACAGATTATTTTAATTTACAAGAAATAATAAAATAATCGGCTGCATGTAAATACCTACACCAGTTTCTGAATTCGAGTTAAAAATTTACTTGCAATATTTTCAGGTTATCAAGACAAGTGTTTGCATATCTTTATATACAGATCGCGAAAAGTCTAATCGAACCATAAGATTTACACAAGTACATGGAAAATATAGATAAGAATAAAATAATATAGTTCAAGAAAATAAATGGACAATGCAATAGATAAAATCTGGTATTTAACTTTGTTGCAGACAAAAATTGGGAAAAACTTTTACAGATAAATACATTTGGCAACAGCTGACTGCGCACAATTGTACTTCTCTCTCTTTCAAGTAGTTTTTCTCATATTTTCCTTGTCGCACTTGCGTAAATCGCATGGCTCAAATAGACTTTTCGTGATCTGTATATTAGGTTTTATCACAATTCAAGCGGGTGTACCTACTATTTTTTAATAAATACATTATAGATAATAAATCAGTTAGTAACAATAAAAAAGCACTTGAGTTATTAAATAATGTCGGTAAGTAAACAAGATATGAATTTATTTTTATAATATCATTTATCTCAAGAGGCATGCATTTGTATCAGGTTGAGATGGTAAGAAGTATCCAAACAAAGAGTCTGTAAAGGTAGAAGCAGTGGTCGCTTAACTGTTGGAAGACAAAGAATTACTTCAGAGCTAATTTCTCATTTTTTTTATTTTCGCTCTACTGACATATATAATATTAATTGATGCATAGGCGTGCGCAATTTTTTATTAGGGGGGCCAAATATCAAATCGGAATGTTGATGAAAAAACAAAGAGCCGTGTTCGCCGGAAACATTGCTTTTGCATATCGGCGCCCTGCAATTTATTACAATTAATTTTAAGAATAAAAAAACTGCTTTCTCGTATCATTGGAAGAACGTTAAAATTTATAAAATGTTTTTAATAGATTGATATTTTGAGGAATTGGGGTGGACCGATTAGGCACGCCTATAAATTGATATAATAATACAGCGCATCATAATTTCAGATGTATTTTAATAACAGCAGGTCTGTTCTTAGTGAGCATAATTATACAGGGTGTCCCACGAAGAGTTAAAACTATCTGAATATGGCAAAATACTTATAGTAAAATCATGAGAATTTCTACGTTTGGGTTTTCGAATACGATCTTTTTAACTAACATATTTTCAAAGATGGCAGACATTGCAACTTTGTTATTTTGAATAGAACACCCTGTATATTAATACATTTTTGAAATCTACGTAAAATTTTAGTATAGTTTTGTCTGAAAACTTTTTTCGAAAAATGCACATTTTTTGAGTTACCTATTAATATTTTTGTAAAAAATTTGACGGTTTGCAGACCCTTGTAAATTATTTTTTTACGAGGATACCCTTAAAGATATGAAAATGGTTTCTGTTCGGTTGCTTTTAGCAAGGTCAGACGGATTTAAATCTATGCTGAAAAATTTTTCATTTTATACAGGGTGTGTATAAAAAGTGTTCAAAGTTTAACTTCATAAATACCAAATTTCTTTATTTTTTTAAATAGAATCACCCGGTTTTTTCTATTTTAATGTATTCAGGGATAAAAAATAAGGCTAATTCATGTATACTTTCCTATGCCTAAACCTTACCGTTATCCAGATATTGATTGTTTTCTGTAAATTTTAAGAGATGCAGGTGTGGTCTAAATTTTATTTTGACTCGTTGATACAAGCACTAAGAAATGAAAAAGATTATGTAAATTTGCTAGTAATACATGGTAAATATGGCAAAGTTGTTACAAGAACATATTATGTGCTTTATTTGCAGTAAGAAATCCTGCATCTCTAAAAATTTACAGAAAACATCTAATATCTGGATAAAGGTGAGGTTTAGGTATAGGAAAGTATACATGAATTTGCCCTTTTTTACCCCTGAATGCATTAAAATGGAAAAACCGGGTGTTTATATTTAAGAAAATAAAGAAATTTGATATTTATGAAGTTAAACTTTGAACACTTTCTATACACACCCTGTATAAAATGAAAAATTGTTCAACATAGATTCAAATAGGTCTGACCTTGATAAAAGCAACCGAACAGAAACCATTTTCATATCTTTAAGAGTATTCTCTAAAAAAAATAATTTGTAAGGGTCTGCAACCGTCAAATTTTTTACAAAAAAATTAATAACTCGAAAAATATGCATTTTTCGAAAAAAGTTTTCAGACAAAAGTATACTAAAATTTTACGTAGATTTAAAAAATGTATTAATATACATGGTGTTCGATTTAAACTAACAAAGTTACAGCCGACTTCCGGTAGAACCGGAAGTCTGCCATCTTTGAAAATATTTTGGTTAAAAAGATCGCACCCGAAAACCGGAACGTAAAATTTTTCATGATTTTACTACAAGTATTTTGCCATATACTGATAGTTTTAACTCGTCGTGGGACACCCTGTATATGCGAAAAAAAAAACCATGATTTGAATCACATCACTACTGTTATGAACGGCTACTGTTTTTTTTTATCTTTGAATCGTGAAAGTTCTCAAAAGAAATTGACCTTACCGGGTATCTGCAGCAGTCACATTATAATTATCTTCATCTGATTCTTACCTTTTCTGGCACATTACATCCATACACAATATGAAAAACTTGGCACATATTTTACAAATAATTGATGGTCAAGCGTAAAATCTTTTAAGGGCACAAGAGAAGGAATGGCCAACCGGTTATTATTCTGAGCGAATTGATGCAAAAGTTTGATTAATTTTTAGATCTTCTATGTTTAATATTCAAATCTGTATTCTCAAGCAGTTCCAGCTGGTGTTAGTTGAAGTTGTATGAGGTAGTTTTTTTTAATTCAATAAATGGTTCAGCTCTGGGGTCTCTAAACTTTTCAGCATTAGGGCCAAACTGATAGCTACAGTAAGTTCAAGAGGACCAACTATACTGGGTGGTCAATTATTAATTTTTCTCATTTTTCAACAAAATGTCTACATTTTTTATAAGTTGTAGTGCTGGGGATGTAGTTTTAATTTTCTCGGACCGTAGTTTGGAGACCCCTGGTTTAGCTGGTAATTTTTTTAACAATTCCACTATCAACGATGTCTTAACGTGAAATCGTAACCAATTAATAAAGTTTTTTACTTGCAACCATTGCTCAGAGTAGTCGTAATGAATGTTTAGTCGAGGAAATGATTAACTGGCGCAGTCAGTAGGATTTGGTGGCAAATTCGTTTCTTTTCTTTCAGAGAAACGCGAGATATTATTTCTAGTTGAATAATTGTTCTTTTATTAACAATTCAACGTATCAAGAGAAATTCTGTCGATAGAATTTCCATTGTTTCAGCTAAAAAATACACTCACCAACACTTTTCATTTCTGGGATAGGTAGAAAACATAAATATTGAAATTTAATATATAATCGAAGCTAACTTTGTTAATTTCGTAACATAAACAATATCCTTACTAAATAGGTAACATGATTTAATTTTTCTAATAATTTAAACATATTTTTGAATGGTGTGTGTGTGCAATTTGTTTTTTTAAAATAGATATAAATTTTTTGTATATTAATTCATTGCAAATTACTTTTTGATAATTGACGTGACTAGCAACAAAACAAATTTATAAATATATCATACTATAAACATACAATAATTATAATAATTGTTTACCCTGAATTTACGCTAAATTGGACATTTCAGTTGGTCAAATTTATCACTAATTACAATTTCGTTTATCATTTTTTTTATATAAATAGGAACATATCAAAAAGGATCACCAAAAATGCAGACAAATATTAAAAAACCATAAAAAACTGTCAAGGAAGTCATCATCAGGAACAAAATAACAATAGGGCATGTCCACGTGACGTCACAAACTATTTTGACAACTGCCCGGTGGTAAAACAATAAACAAAGCGTTCAGAACACGTGGTACTTAATAGTGAAGTTATGCTGGTTTTGCTTCAGTGTACTTTTTATTTCAATTGTTGAGCTTGCATATTTAATAATATATAATATAGGTTAATAGTGGTTTGATAATTTTTCATCGTGTCTATTGTTTTACCACAGGAGTATTGTCAACTGTCAACTGTTGTGGACATGCCCTATTCCAGAAAAGAGATGAAAGTTGGATCTCAATAATATGGATCTCATAATAAAAGAATAGACTCGTATAGAAATATGTGAAGAACGCCTTGAGTGCAAGAGAAATATAAACAGATGCGGGATTCGGGAAGAAATAGGGTACAAAATCCCTCTTTTGGACAAGTTAATGGTAGTTCTTTTCGGAAAACAGGCAGGCTTCTTTCTTGAGCTAGAAAGATTGAAGTTAACTCTGCTTCGAAGTGGGTAGAGAAAGAAAAGTTGAGCATGTGGACGACCAACGCTCAAAGAGATTTGGCGTCTTCCCCTCTCAAAGTTTACTTCCGACTCAGAAAATTGGGAATAACTCTGGGAAGAGAGAGAAAGAAAGAAGAAACCAAGTATCAAAGA